>JAPYZJ010001139.1:0-46130 GCA_030522765.1 Ophioninae sp. B BG-2022a | reverse complement strand
TGTGCGAAAAACACTTTAACGTGGAAGACATTTCTCGCGAATGCATTAAACGCAACACAGCTGGTCAAGTGATTGCACGGAAAATCGTTTCATTGCCATGAACGACGTATTCTTCCGCGTATATTCATTCCGCGAAAAAGATTCCCGCGTGCTATCAATTCACCATTTTCATAAATAGGTATGTAAAGTCCTTGGGTGACACTGAGACGGAGTCTCCTCCCCCTCACCCGCCGACCCTTGTCACGGAGGCAGACTGTCTTGCAGCGCCTCTAGTGCCCACACTACGCACTTCAACATGGCTTCACTTAGCGACCTACCCCCACCACTAAAAAACGCTGGAGTTTCCAGACCTGTATATAAGACCGAGGGCTAAGAGGACGACTTGGAGGGGAGAAGAGCCGCGTAGCCATATTCGAAACACACATTTTGGGACCTCAACCTCAATTCTGTCACATATTTTAGGAAACCCATGGGAAACCATAACTTGTAGGTATTTGTTTACGATTTCGAGAAAGTATCGTCCGACATTTGTGACATTTAGTTCCGGCGAATGCCGGGGCGCTGCATATCTCGAAATTTCCAGTGTGTACGTATGTACGTATACATACTCATATACGAAGCCCGTCGAGGCTTTCCGAACGCTAGCGACAATGTTGCCTCACGGTAGATAACAGTAGCCCGCGCTAATTTTGTTATACCGACGCGAGCCGAGGCTGCGTCCAAGTTTTGTCGCAGGTGCGGCCCCTCTTACAGAATGATTTTATCACAGTTGAAATGCGCCCCCTTGCGGCCAATAGGTTGAGCAACAATTTCCATGCTGTTTACTCAAAATAACGATAGTTTTCCCAAAATTTTACACCCGATTTCATCCCCTTAAGATTGATTTTCCAAAATATCTAAAACATTAAGTTTCGCCATTTCAAGTTACAACGAAAAATCTTTATAGGAATCTTCGTGGGACAAACTACCAAATTAATAGGACTAGGACATGGTACAGTAAAAATAAACCCAAACCCATCGTTTTTTAACACAATATATACATTGTATAATTGTCTGGCTTCGTTCCGACGTTTTCTTTTCTTCTTGTTCTGTCACGTGCGATCTGTTATCCAATTAAACACGTAGAATATTTGACGCCTGAGTTCCGAGTGTACCAAAAAACATCGGTTTCGTACAGATATACAGACTCACCGAGGATATATCAAACACTAGGAGACACGACGCAACTTTAATGGCGACGGTCACGCCATCTGTCGGCATCATACTTTCGAGCGGTGTTTCCAGAGGTCGCGCCGATTCATTTTTTCGCATTCGATCTTTATCGTTTATTTGTTTACTATCGACTGCCTCTTCTTCCAGCGACTTCGTTTTTTTCTCTCAACATTTTGGGTTCTTTAATAAAGGGGTTGGCGTGCGGTTATTCACGGAGCGGGGCTCCGATATCCGGCGCATGCGCATGCGCGACGCTCGCACACTTACGTACCTTTCTTGGAAAAAAATCATTCGCAAACAGTTTCACTTCATAACTCGTCTTCACTTTTGTATTTCAATTCTATTTGCTCGTGGACTAGGATTTTTTAATTTTATTTTTCCGGCCCTATTTGTGTTGCATGTTTTTTTTTCACGTTTATATACTTAGAAAATACTGGGCGTGGTACTTGGAATAACTTACACGTCTATGGTACAGTTAGTAATTCGATATACACTTTCAAAGGGCAAGGGCACTCGTATAACGTAGTTATTTATTTTATTTTTTATAATATATATATATTCAAACACATACATACAGGGTGGATTACTAGAAACTGAAAACTCAAAATTGGACGTAAGGTTAACCTCTCGAATAAGGCGGAAAGTACTCGCAGTCAAGGGGTTCATGGAAATGAAGATTTTTTACTTCCAGGTCATCTCAAGGTCACCACAGCTCACGACTTTCGGGTCAGACAAAGGAAGTTACAGGGGAGTTTGAACATAAAGATTTTCAGTTTGAATTGAGGTTATCTTGAGATGACGTTCGACGGTAGAAAAAAATGTGACTGTTGAAACGTAGAACTTGACGAAGTGGTTAATTTCTGTGTGGACACCCTGTATGTGCGCGTGAGCAACAATGGTAATAATAATAAATAGACGTAACATGTTTAATTATCATTCTCGTACAATCATAATATGCATAGCTTTTTTCATTTTTAATCCCGTACGATTCAATCAACGAGTTATATCCACCGCCATCTTACGTTCTTTTTCATAACCTGTACTTAAATGCTAGGAGAGTATTTCTACGATCCTCGTGACAGAAGACGGTATTCATTAATTTTTTTTATTAGGTTTTTTTTAATTCAATACTTCTATTTATTTCTTTTATTTATTATATTTATATTTATTTAATTTGACATACGTATAAGCTCCGCTCAAAAATAGACGAACTCTTTTTTGGCGACATGTGATACTTTTTTTCGAATTCGAAAACGAACGAAAAGTGCTCTAACAATGTGGTGCAGGGACCGGGGCCGCCATCTTGGTTTACGAGTATACCCCACTCGCTCGACGCGGAACCGGAAATGCGAGGCCGTACATGCAAGAGGCTCTCCGAGTGCACTCTATCGATACATTATTTCGCGATCTCTAAACGCCCCTAACTCACTATTGTTTAAACTCATTTCACCAGCTACGCGGAGGTTCAATTTTTAACGAACGTTCGTAATTTTCTTGTTTTATATATTTTTTCGTCTCCTTCCATGGGACTAGTATATTTTTCGTGGGGGCTAATATATATTTCGATTAATTCAGCTTTCGAGCTACGAGTTTCTTCTAATTATAGATATTGTTTTTCTTGTTTTTTTTTTTTAATTTTATCGTCGTTTCTTTATGTCTGTCTGGCTCGAGAGGTAGTTTTCCGGAGATTCTATAATATATGCCTATATTAATGCACGTTGTATTTTCTTGTTTTTCTAAGTTTGCAAGAAAGCGATTAATGTTCTTTTTAATTCTATCGACCCTATCGAGTGCGAGGTTTTTCGATTCGTCCTTTTATCGTAAAAATTAAAGCTCCTTGAAATTAGAACTGCTCGCTCTGTCTTATGGGTGTCCAATTTGAATAGTCCAACTGGATTTTCTGACTATTGATTCTAGGCGTTGGAATCAACCTTCGAATTAATCGATTTTTATCGAACACCCTGTACGTATATATCCGGAGTCCATAGCTCGATCGATTCTCCAGATACAAAATTTCGCAGTGTCGACATTCTCTGCATATATCGTGCATGCACGTATTTTCGACGTTCGACGCCGCAAGTCGAACTACGTTGGACCATAACCCCCTCCCAAATTCCATTCGAATCGAGAGGAGTAACTTCCTTATTTTTCGTAATGATAACAGCGCGACCTCGTTCGGCCGAGACTCTTCAAATGTATTTTCATATAAAATCACGTCGGACACAGAATTAACGATGATATTTTTTCAACGATCCTTGGATTAATAGCGATTATTCTAATTATTAAGCCAGAAGTCGGGAGGAGGGGGGGGGGGCGGAGGCTTGAATACGATTTCCTAATTCATTTTTCAACCTGTATCTTCGATCTCTAGAAATTACGCGTATTATGTTTTAGACTGTGATTTGGCGTAAAGGAATCAACTTTTCAATTGTCACAAACCCGGAAAAAACGCGGATGAGAAAAACCTGAAAAAAATGTGGCGCATGTCCGATTCGAACCCGCGATCTTTCGAACAGTAGTCGACAAACAAACCATGAGACCGTATCATCTTACGGAATTTGGATATAGAAGTATCCTTACATCCGTGCCGTGTCGTGTATGGATCCGCGAGGTTAACTCGCGTTTGTTAGGATTAGAGACCGAACTTTCCATTACTTATTTAATTCGCGCGTATTCGCGACGAATCAATTACTTTTAAAATCGGCGATATTAAGAGGACGGTTTTGTTGTTGTTTTGTTTTTAAATATTTTGTCTCTTTAGGCTGCATCCGTACACGTGTAAAAGATTGTGTGTGTGAAAATATATAAATATTCGGGTGCAACGGGAGAACCGATAGTTGATGGGAATGACGTTAGAAGCGTGCGTGTACAGCGGTGCGATACAGTCGTTCCTCGCGCGCGTGCGTTGTCGCTAAAATCCCGGAGGTGTCGCTGTTTCACGAAGTTGCCTGCAGCTGGCGCTGTCGTTCGAGAAACTCGTGTTTGTTGTTTCTTTCCGCGGCCGTCCGTCCTTTCGCGAAGTCTTTTTCTCGTCGCGTATTTTTTCGTCGTTGAATTATCTTTTTTTCGGCGAGCTCACGACTGTTTTGCTTCGGAATGAAAGTCGTCTTGAAACAGTGAGTTATTCGTGAAAATTGAGATACTCGGTTATATTTCACTCGTTTGCAGGTCCGTAATATATTGACGACGAAGTCAGATGTGCATAGAAGGGCAGTTCTTAAAGATTATATGTGCCGATTCTGCTGGGGGCTGCACCCATTGGTAGTTTTCGAATAGCGGCGCTGACGGCGGTTTTCATTCTCGCTCTCGCTGAGTCAATTGATATTAGCAGGTATGGTTCTCGAATCAACCCCAGAATTATTACTAATTTTTGAAGTCAGCCAATCAGGCGCGTCCATTGAACGGATTTGCGTCGGTGCGCGATAAGCACGTGTCGAGGCAGAGTGTGCTTGCCGGAGTGGTCACCCCACCATGCCGACATTCCCAACAAAACTCCAAACAATTATTATATTTAGACGTTTAATGTCATATGGCAGGTCCATGTCGATGTATTTTTATGCCTTGAAAACAAGTCCACCATTTAATTCGCCTTGAACTCTCCATTTGTAGAAAAAAATGTCAAAAAAATGTTGTAGAAACGTTTTTTATATTTTCCCAGTCTAATTTCGTTCTTTCAGGAAAAAATCGTGCATATTCGTAATCAGCGGAGAATTTACGATTAAATAGACCTTTTTAATAATTTTAAAACGGAAAAAAAATTTCAGACTTTCCCGGCCACTTTTTCGGAATCTAAAAAATCACAAGATTTTAAAAGGTCGTAGAGTCAGCTTCTTCTATGCTATGGGGATTCAATTGGGCTGTTTGGAAAGGGTTTTTGCCTCACTTAAATAATGGCCTTGGAATCATACCGATATCTCTCATAGTTTTCCCGAAAAATCGCAAAAAAGAGGCAAAGGCGTATGAAAAAATTTGCCATGGTCCAACTTTGAAATTCTACCAAAAATCGAAAAACCATCGGAACTTGACAATTCAAAGGGCATTTTGGAGGCTTCGGTACGTCTAGGTCAGAGAATCGAACGGGTTTTTATCGTTTATGAAATAGTTTTGAGGGACTATCCAATTGAAATTTTTTTGCTGATTACAAATATCATCGCAATTTCGTTGCCAGCACTGCACACAGAAATAAAGTCGTGTTTTTAAAAAATGTTTACGATTTTTTCAGGCAAATGTTGGGTTTTGGAGGAAATGAATGGTAGATTCAAAAAATTCAATTACAAGATATAAATTTCATTTCTATTTTGGGGGGAAAAAATGTTTCACTAAATCATCGGTAACTCATTTTCCTTTAGGATTTGGTACTCCACTGTGTGCTCAATCTTTTCGTTGAGATTTTATCTTCAAAATGCCGGTTGAATTGTCAAGTTCCGATGATTTTTCGATTTTTGGCAGAATTTCAAAGTTGGACCATCAATTATTGCAAATTTTGCCATACCTCCATACCCTTTTGCTTCTTTTTTTGTGATTTTTCAAGTGGTATTCGCGGGAAAACTATAAGAGATATTAATATGATTCCAATTGAATCATATTATACACCAATTGAATCTCCGTAAGATAGGAGTTCACTCTGCGACCGTTTAAAATTTCGTAATTTTTGACATTCCGGAAAAGTGGCCGGAGAAGTCGAAAATGTAGTTTTTTCGTTTTAAAAGGATGAAAAGGGTCAACTTGATCGTATATTTTCTGCTGATTTCAAATATGCTTGAGTATTGCCGAAAGTTCAAAACTGGACTGGGAAAATGCAAAAAACGTTTCTACAAAATTTTTGTGACATTTTTCCTTAGAAATAGAGAGTTCAGGGAGAATTGAATGGTGGATTTGTTTTCAAGGTATAAAAACACGTCGACATGGACCTGTGATATGACACCAAACGTCCAAATATAATAATTATTTCGATTTTGCGCTTACGAACAGATTTTGCAATTCATTTTTATTATATAGATTACCATTGCATTCTTTACATTTTATTATTATTATTATTATATAATGATTAAACAATCTCTAAAAAAAAGCAGTTCTTCGTGGTGCCGCGTTTTGAGCATCTAGTATGAAGCACAGTACACAACGGCCCTTATCAGGGCCACTAATTTTCACGCAATGAGAATTGCACTACCACATACCATACAAGCGCTCACTGATTGGCTAGCTTCAAAAATTAATAATAATTCAGGGGTTGATCCGGGAACCATACATGCTTGAATCAATCGACTCAGTATTTCATCCCCAACCCTTCATTTCACGGATAACATTCCGTCGTGGGACACCCTGTATATCTGATATTAACAATTCGTAAAAAAAGCCGAATACTCAAGGAGGAGGTGGCTAACTTTGCGGTGGTCCTCCATAACAGCTGGTCGCTCGTTACGCCGCCAAGCGGCAGTTTGGGTCGCAGTATACTTGTCTTCAAGCCGCCCATAAAAACTGCCCTTCTACGTACGTCTGACCTCCGTGATATTGATGATGTTTCGTTAATAGTTGATTTATCGATTACCGATTGGTGTTTTGCGGATTCATAATTTGTCGATTATTAAGTTGCCGATATATTAACGGCGTATTTAGAAATTACCGGTTTATTAACAGTAGGTTTATAATTGCCGATTTATAAATTACCGATTCATGTATGGCTGATTTATAAACTGTCGATTTCTGAATCGACGGAAGATTTCGTATAACGTTACAAATGCGAAAGTGAAAATGCAAAAGAGAACTTTTTTGGTATACGGTTACTTTTTTTTTAAAATACTTCTTTCCAATCGTTACATATGAAATATATCGAGCGTTCCACAAACATTTTTTACATTCTCGCTGTGAAAACGTGAAAAGTCCAACAAATTTAATATCCAATTGAAAATATAAAGTTACAAAGTGGACGAAGAAGTATCTGAATAATAAATGCTCGATTAAAAAACGACCGTTCAACAAAATCTGTTTCATTAACTTTCAGGCCTTCTCCGATTCTCTCCAAGACAACAAGATTCGAAAAATTTTCCTGGCACATTTTTCAGGGAGGGGTTGTTGACGAACATGGTCCTATTTTGAGCAGTTTTTTCGGTAATTTCAATTATTAGAAAATGAGAATTCGAATGACCCCATGGCACGTTTTACATGTTGAAGGATACTTATCCATCAATATACAGGGTGTCCCGTTTTTATGGCACAGTATACAGCAATCAGCTTGACAAATACTTGTACCCCTTTATCCGGAACACCCCGTATAAGATCTATGTGTGGATGGAATTCGAAGTATATGGAAAAAGCACGTGGCGATGGGGTAAATCAACCAGTGAATGGACGAAAGCTGTTTTACATTTGAAACAAGCTAAGAATATGAATCGTCGATCAAAACCTAAGTCACAATTATTTTGCAAAAAACATCACTGATGTTCCAACTTATTTTTCAGTTTGACCCTCCGTGGTCAACCGGAGTCGAAATGACCCCAAACGTAAGTTCGTCATGATTAGGATCAGTGCAATTTTACTTAATTATCATTTTTTACTTCAAGCCCAATTTTTCATGGTTATCTTCTGATGTAAGAATAAGTATCTTTTTTTTGGAACGCAAACTGCGGAAGTATTTTTTTTTTGGAACGCAAACTGCGGAAGTATTTTTTTTCCTCAAAGTATCATATTGCAAGAGTATCGGCGTAAAGTTCTATGAAGAAAAATTAAAATATTGTTGGAGTTATGTTTCTGTTTAGTGAAAAAAGGATCTTTTTTATGCATTGATGAATTTCTGATTTTTTTTTACTGGCAACGCCACATAGAATGTTCGAACTAATCGTCTGAATGTTGATAAGTCATTTGTAACGATACAGTCAAAGCCGTAATCGTTTGAACATAGCTGGGGTCATTACGACTTTCCTGTGACAACGAAGCCAGAACGAAGGATTAATATTAAATTTTGACGCCACACGAAATTAGTCAAGCTTTCGTTCTTTGAGGTTATTTTTATTAATATAAAACCGGTCATTCAAGGTTTGCCAAAAATATAAATAAATTCGTTATAACCGATCAGAATTCGACATATTTACAAACAGGTGTTACATTCGTATATGTTTCGACTCAATGAACAAATTAGCTTGGTTGTGATAATTGCCAAAGAAGAGTGAACTTTTTAGCTCTCCTGCTGACAATTGCAGAGTTAATTACTATTACGAATCAACAGTGTACATTGAATGTAATCGCAAGAACATTTCCAATCGCTTTTTCATCTATAAAAAAAATTATTCAGAAAATCGTAATAAGAAATATAATACTCGCATGCATAGGAATATTACAACTTTGGTACCGTGATATCCAAACGGAGTGTTTGACAAAAATAAATAATTGTTTTTTACAGATTTTATCTACAATCGACGTCCGTAGACGATGGTAGAGTATCCCTTGGAATTTCGTCCACTCACTGGTGATGCAGTCATTTCGCTACGTGTTTAGCAATTCTACGAAATGTATTATTTGCAATTCGAGTAATTTCGTTTGATCAGGATAACACGTTTCGTTAGCTACGGCGATTGAAAAAATAAGTTTCGACGATAATTTTTCTACTACGGTCCATGAGAGTCCTAGGGTATCGTAATTCGTCCATTCACTGGTTTGTTAAGCCTATAATAATGAATTCTCGGTGTTTCTCATTGAAATAAACGGGATGTTGGGGGATGCGTTTCTCTACATGACGGAACACCGTTTGACGTTGTACCTATTATCTTGGTCCACATTGTTAACGCTAAGTACCTTGAGCAGCCTCTCGGTGTCTTTGAAGTGGCTGTATTTGCTCGTGAGAGTGATTTTTTTTCGTTTCTTCGTTTTAATACGTCGAGTGCGTTTGCCTCGTGAGAGTGTAAGAACGAGCATTTCCTCGAGTCGTAATCTGATGGGAAAAGTGTTTTCCTCATCGGTGCGTTCTTCGCGGGCATCGTCGTAGCCGGTGGTGGTGACCGATTCGAGGCTTTCGGTGGGTCGTTGTTGAACGACGCGTGGAACGTTGCAGGATTGACCATCGATAACGGCGATCGGTCGATTCGCTTGGCCGAACGAATCGTGAACTCTGACTGGACGGGCGAGCGACGATCTCTTTTTGGCTGGTGTCAATTGTCCGTTCACGTTTGCCGGTGCGACGATCGTTCTTCTCGAACGTTCGTCGCCGATTTCTTCACGATCGGTTATGCGTTTTCGTTTCCAAAAGTCTTCATTGCCGAAACATCCGGCTTTCGCGTTGACCTTGGGCTTCTTTTGGGATATCCGGTTCTCCGAACGACGAGAGTTCTTCGGTACACCTATGATCTCGGCAGTTTTCCGCCCCGAGCCAATCGTCTCGTTGGTCGTACCGACGGAATCTGGATTATTGTAGCTCGATGTACGCTCGTTATTCGACAACTTCCTGGGGGGATTCGCGGCTACCTGATTGCTAAGATTCGCGTGGCGACATTGCTCCGCGCACTGGATGCAGTCGTAGTACTTCTCCGGTACCCGATTACGCCGCTTGCTCGATCCGCGATTATCCCTCGAAGCCTCGCTCGTCGTCGTCGTCGTCGTCATTGTTGTCGTTGAACCACTTTCCGGCTCCTGACGACTCGATCGATCCCTGTTACTGTTTAGGCTTCGATGGGGCTTCTTCTGTCACACCTCCTGCAAATACTTCAGTGGACACAGGGTCTCCTTGTAACGGACGTCACCTTCTTTCCCGACGTGCTCCGACGACCGCGTGTCCGCTGCGTAACGCACCATCGCGACACCGTCTACCTCGTCGCCTACTTGTATCACGATCTGTCGATGTAACAACCGGAAATAAACTTCGATCAAACCTGCCATGAGCAGCCTGTTTTTCGGGGGCTTGGTTCGTTCGTGATACTGCTACTGATATCGAGAGACGTTGCAGCCTCACGGTGCCAAATAACAAAGAAAATTGCCACTAATGTCCGATTGACGAAGCCGCGACTCTTTTGCAGTAAAATGGAGACTCGCTACAAATATTCAAACTTTGAATCAAAATAACCCGATGATCCAGCGACGAATCCAAAATCTAATGACACTTTACCAATTCAATGTCTGGTTTACTTTCGATAGAACTGAGATCGGTATCAGGCTACACGCAAATTGCACCAGTACTTGACAAGTACCGAGTTCTTCGCTGTTGAGGGGATCAAGTAGCTGGCTAAGTGACTCACCTGATCACGCAAAAGGGTCGTTTGATCAGCAAGCTGAAGATTCCTCGTGACTTGTAACGTCTTCTGTCCAGCCTCGACTCTCATGACGTAGGCACTTGGAAAATAGCCCACCCTTCCACCCAGGCACTTTCCTTTCCACCAATCCTTCTCGGACCTCTCTATAACCGTAATCTTATAGCCAGCTCTGGAAAGACGAAAAGCCTGGTGTAATCGGGTTCGTCAAACGTCAGGTCACCGTTTCAGCCAATGAAATAAAAATGTTTAGGCTTCTGGTCTTTTAGGGTGTGAATTTACTTGAGATCGAGCTCGTCCCGATGACGGGCGTCAAAGTTGTAGAGAACAACGTAGAGATTGTTCGCTGGCAAGAGTCTCTTTCCACCGGATGGATTTAGATGATTCTGATTGTTGGTGTGGGGCGACGGGCAGGGTGACGTACTCGCCGAAGAGTACGATTTCTCGTTATCATCCGGAAGCTCCATGCTCGACATCCTGATCGCGCTCCTCACGTGTTTGTGGACCGGATGACCCTGTCCGGGGCTGCAGGGCGCTGACGAACAGTGGACAAACTTTGAACTACACTTGACGTTTGATCATACCTAGGCTTGTTGACCTTCGGCATCATCGATATTTATCAGTAGGTACTTAATAACATTATCGATCGCAACGTCGAGGAAATTAAAACTACTCGAGAGGAGTCTGGTAAGCGGCTTGGCGTAGCTCAGTGGTCGGAACAGTCGACCGGCAATCGAAAGGTTCAGTATTGAAATCCTGATCCAAAAGGGCCAGGGATTTTTTTGGATAGTTCTTCGGGATTTTTTTTGGAGGTTATAACGACAAAGAAGGGAAACAAAATGATTGAGTCTAGCTGTAACCAAGTTAAGCAACAGCCGCTTAGCCAGTACTTGGATGGATGACCGCGCATCAGAGGTCCATGCACACGCTAATGTATATTCGATGGAAAAATGATCCTTGGTTATTCGGTTTTGCAATGTCCAGTAGACCACTCAGCCTATTAGTTCTATTGGTCCCATTGTTCAACGGAGAATGAAAATTCAGTAAAGGGAAGCTCACATAGTCTGTTTATACTGCCGCTGTCGGAATGTCGCGGCGGCGTCGAGTCCTTTTGTCCAGCGACGTAGTAATCCCTAGGGCGATGACGTACGTGGGCCGTGCCTTCCGGCGAGTCCAGGCTGAGGCTCTTCATTCTGAGATTGAGTCGCTCGCGTCTACGTTGAGGACTATGCGGCGCTTCGTGTTTCATGATATCTATTATGAGTCAGCCCTGCTACCGATTGGTGCTCGATGCTCGATGTCGACTAACGTGCGAAATCCGATCGCTCTAATTTCACGAATTTCATTTTTTCTCTTTCTTTACATTTCCATTTTGTCCTTTATTCTCATTCACCAGAATTGTTTCATTAGGTTTTATCAAATACTTCATTATTGTTATTATTAAAAGTTTTCTTTTTATTGAGACTTCGAGTAAGCTGAAACTCGAGCAGGAAGAGTCATTCAGGATCGTTTTCTTCGTGATTTAGTGCGATCGTTTTTGTTCTCTTACTACCTTTTTTCCCACGATTGTTCTCACTTTAGCCCCGACTTGGGACAAAATGAGAAAAAAAGAGATGTTTCCTTTCTTTTTTTTTTTTTCGTTACGTTTCTGGCACGCTCGACACGAGCGTCGAACACTCTCCTGCGTACGAAAAATATCCACACATATACACGCATAGAGAAGAGAGCAACTTTTTTTACAGCTTTATTTTGAGCAACGTATACAGAGAGGCAGCAACAAACGGATACACTAAGGCAGAGAGAGAAGTTACGATGTGAAGACAGGACTTTTGTAAGTCGCTCGAACATTGAACGTGCCAAGTTTTACAAAGATGTACAGTTATATGTACACATAATACGCCTACACACACCCACGTATGTATTTCGCAATAAAAGAATTGGACGCCTCTCCATGATGATCCTTTTGTTCTAAAAAAAAGTTGATTGCCCGTTATAAACTGACAAAAACGTTTGAAACTCCCAGTATTGATGTTCATAGTGTGTATAGAGGGTGTCCTGAAAGTCGTTCAAGGTTTGTACACTACTGGCTAGATCGTGCGATTCTGGAGCGAAATGTCCTCTCGCGTTTTTTGCTCAGACGCATTGTTGCTTAGATATTAATTTATTCGTGGTAGCCAATCATCGGAACTTCCATTGGAGCGAGTGGGCGGGGCACGTTCAGCACCGCGGGTAGCTCGACCCCCTCCCTCGCGCTCGTGAATTAGAGTCGCATCGGATTGGCTTTCACTAATTTTTAAATATATCTATGCAACCGTACGTCTGCGAGAAAAACGGGAGAGTACTTTTTGCTGTAAAATTCCGCGTTGTATCCAGTCCCGTAAAATTCCAGCCAGTGTGACTTTGAACACTTTGAATATACGTCTCCTGTGGGTATGTGTAGACATACACGAAATAATATAATATTATACATACTTAGAGTAGATGTATTTACCAGAAGGAGAAAATTTACTGATAAGTTAACAGAACAAGAAACTAATAGTTCTAAAATTGTGAAAATTTCTATTTATCGGGACACGACTCGTGTAGAGTTAGAAAAACGAGATTTAGTATATGAAGAACGGTCCAGAAAAAGAAATCGACAACAGTGGATAGAGAAGAATTTTATTTACATTATTTACAGTTCTCTTTCAGCGGGAATTCATAATTAAATCTTTTTTATACAGTAAGTATTTTTTTTCCCTCGTGTTTTTTTCTCGATTAAGAAGGGGGGGAGAAGATAACATTTCGTATCGAGTTTCTTTTTGAGCGTGAGGTTTTTTTTTAACTGAAAAATGATCAGTAAAATAACAATACACTTTAGGCCCCAAATTGCTCAATTTTCAGATGCGACTATTTATAGACCTGTCGCAAAGAGATAGAGGAAGAAATGTTGAGAGAAATTCTGCGATCTATATATGTATCTAGGGACGAGAAAATAATAAGCTTCAAACGCCATCGTCGAATGTCAACGAGGGAGGGAGATCGGAAATAGTACAGGTACAAGGAAGAAGGGCACACGATTAATTAATTTTCGTCCCTCTTCGGTCGTTTCGGGTAGAAGGGTGGCTCAAAGTTGGTACGAGATTTCATTCCGGTGTGATAAGATCGAGCGCTGGTTCATGAGGGAAGGGTCGCTCTATAAAGAAAATATCACTCTCCCCGAAACACTCAAGATCGACTATATAAATTAGAAATTTTCTATGTATGCTCGTCAAACCTTTTTTGGCTCTCTTTAATCAAATCCGTGGCATATCTAATGCGTTTTAATTGCAAATTATGTACTAATTGATCATTAGAAGATCTGAGTCGATCGCTAGAAAATTTTAGCATCATAACAAATAGTTCTAAAATTCTGAATTTATCGTAATTTTGTACCAAAAATGTCCGTCCTTAAAATAGAATTCGTTTTTCTTATAAACTCTACACGTTTTTTCAGTTTTACGATAAAAAGAACGTGGACAAACAAATAAGCATTTATCCGACAAATAAATATTACTTATTGATCAATATCTGAATTAATTGATGCGATAGTTATCGCAAAATTCTTTGTGGCACCACATCAAGAAGGGGTGTCGCCCGAATAGGGAGGAATTTTTCTTTCGCCCGACAATATGCAGTCTACGTCTCATCAGTGGACGTACACTCTTAACGACGTCGCCCGTCGTTTCAGTACGTTTTCTGTTTCTCGTCACGTTTTATTTTCGCTTTTGCTACGTTATCGTATTTTTTTAATGCTTGGCTCGCGGCGTAGGGGCGGTCTCTGAGATGAAGCGGAGAAGGAATCTCGGGCCATGAGTAGCAACGGTTGACCCGATGGACGTGGTCCGGAGGTTGATCCGCCACCTAATCAATCGAAATGCATCGTAGCTTTTTTTTTCGTAACACTCTGGAACTTTTGCGCTCCTAGAATCGAGGCCTATTATAGTTTAGTTCATTTTTGTATGATCGAAGTGCAGCGGGAGATAGGGACAAGCTGTTTCACCTCGTTCATTGATTTTTCCCCACTTCCGGCGATATTTTCTAAAAAATGTCCTTGGCTCTACATGGAGTAAATAGATCTGGAAATTCTGAACAGAAAAGTCTGTACGCGTTTCTCTCTCCGACGCACCGTTTGCGAGATATAAACAGATCGAAGGCCGCCAATCGGGATAGAAGAGGCGGGGCCCACCGGTGGCCACGTGGTACGGGCCTACTCGGCGGCGTGGCCTATTGGCTACCACAAAACGATTAATATCTACGTACCGGTGCATCGCAGAGAAAAACGCGTAAGGACTTTTCTTCTTGTAATACCGCGACTTATTTAATCCGACAAAGTTTTCGCCCGATTTTTCGGATACTCTGTACACGAGCCTATTTCTTCCGGGTTTCGTAAATCTCTAGTCGATATACCAGTCCCGTCCCTTTCGTGCTTCGTTAAAAAAAAGTTCAGGGTTCGGCCCCTTTTTCCACTTGTTTCACGCCAATCAACCCAAATACGTCAGCTGTATTTACCGATTTCGTCGTGGAGCCCTGAGAGTACGATGAAAGATCAATCGACTGTATAATATTCATTGACAGCAGCGAGAGTTTCCACGGAGCTCTATTTCGCCCTCGGATCGAAATTTTCACGGGAAAAACAATGACTATTTCGGCTTTTCCCATTTTACTCCGAGCGAGCCTCGTTAACGTTGATCATTTATCCGCACCCTCTTACCCCCTCGGTCCACCTACCTCCAACCGAACAGCAGTCACGGGTTTTACGACGAGTTACGATCGATTTGCTTGAATAATTTGCCCGCTACTGTCACCGGGAACGTGGATTAAATCTGATAGTACGATATATGTACGGAGTGATTCGCAATTCTTAGGGTTCCCTGGGACGTTGTAAATCTTTCTCAATATACTTCTTTTTTTAATAATCAATATTGTTCGAACCCAAATTGTACGAAAAGTAAATGGTATTATCATTATGAATAATGCAGTCCGAACAATTGGAATTTGTAACAGTTTTTCTAGTCAATAATAAAGAAGCTGTTTTCCATTCGATACCTAATACTTTTTCACAATATTCCTAAAAATTCTTCGTCCGATGTCAAAGATTTTCTACGAATTTTCACAGAATTTTTTTCGAAATTCTAAACATTTCTAGAAATTTTAGAAACAACTCACAATATATCACGAAAAAAATCAAAAATTTGAAGAATTAGATATTTTCAGAAACATTCTAAAAAAACGTCCAAACAATCGTAAACATTTTTTAATCTTCTGGAAACAATGGACACTAGACTATTCTAGGAACATCTACAATTAACTAAAACAATTGCAATACCTTGATTTCTAATTTTTAGAATCTTCTGACAACTGTGACACTCGACGAAGCATATTTAGAACTTTTTTGTTAATTTTGAGAATTGTCACGTGTAAACATTTTGTTATGTTTAAGTTTTATTATTATTATCATAATAATTATTGAAAATGTTGACGTCTTCATTATAATAATTATTATTGTTGATAATTATAGCGAAAATTGATAATTGATGATTCGTCATCGTCTTTTATTTCCGTTTCGATCATGACGGAAGGAGGTAGATCTCGAGACCGAGCACAAGAGAGAACTTCTCGAGACCGTGATAATGTTGGGTGTCGGGGGCATCGGGGGCATCGGGGGTTTAGCGGGCTCTTCCACCCGCATTTTAAGCATCAGAGGCTGTCCGAAGGGTCTTGTTCCCGAAGCAGATCCGCCACTGCCCCGTCCTGACCAAATTCAATTCGTCACGAATTTTTTAACGCTATTTTTTTTTTCGTTCATCTCTCGGTCTAATTTTTCTTTCGCAAGATCTCTCGGTCGATCGCGAGAGACTGCGAAAGAGCACAAGGAATCGTCGATAAAATCAAAGCGAAAAGCGAAAGCACTTTGATCGGCGTAGTACATTTTTTTTTTTGGGAAAAATCATTCAAGTCGTAGGAATTAATGATTTTTTTTTCATCCGGGTATTCATTCCTGTTAGTGCTGATAACCGTGCTTCTTCGTCGGCTTTGGGATGATAAGAATTGATGATAAAGCTCGTATGGTCGCGGATGCGTAGGGCGAAATGATCGCGGTGAAACTTCATAATGATTGCTCCGGAAAATTCATTTATTTCCCAAATTAATTCAATGAAGAAATTTTGAAAAAATTGTAATAGTAAATATTAATTCTTTTTACTTTTATTAATATATTTCTATTTATTAACCGATCTATACGGATTATTCATTTTTTTATCGTTTTTGAAAAATCTGAAGGACACGATTAACTGTCTGCTGCAAACAATGGCGCCTCCCTTGGAATCAATTTGAGGCTGGTCTAACGATTCTAACGGTCTCGACGTTTTTTTTAGTGAATTGCAGTATTCTTGCACGTCCTGATAGTGGCTGAGTCGAGAGGAAAGACAACCCAAGGTCAGCCGAGGTCATTCAAGGCCGTTCGCGTTCGTTCGAGGTCCTTCAAGGCCATTTGAGGTCATTCAAGTTCATTCGAGGGCATTCACGCCCAGCGGATCGCTTCTGTTTATTCAAGTCCATTTTATAAATAAAAGAAGTCTATTTTATAAATAAAACCGTTAACGAATGACCTTGTGTGACCTTGAAGGACCTTGGGCTGTATTTGTCTTAACAGTAACTATCAGCCAGTATCCTACCTAAGGCTGTGCTTACATTTGAGAAAATCGAAGGTCACGTTCGTGTTTTAGCAGCAACTTAACCTCAAAGAGGATCTTGCGACTAGGAAAATTCGCCTGCGCTTGCGCGGAATTACGGACTTGCGATTTTTTATAAATCTAGTTTATTTCTGTACGTGTCCTCTTCGGTACACGAAACCTGCTGCAGATAAGTAGCACTTTCGAACCCTCGGTTTCGATCATCGCGAAGATTCGTCTTTTTTTTTCTTATCAGGATCCACCGATGAAATATTGCAAAGTCCTGCCTGGCTAAATTTCCGAAGGATCGAGCGAGGCAATTTTCCCTTCCCTCGTAATCCACTTGGGGAGAGGGAGGAGGGAAAGGGGAGTAAGTAAATGGCTCTTCCTGAATAATTCTCCTCGCTAGAGATCAGTCACGTAATAAAAGCTTCTACATTTTTTCTCTTTTATCAAACTGAAAAGAATAACGATCATAGTGTCTTTTAGAAATAAAAATTATTTCAATAAATTGGCATTCTTTTTTCATCATTTTTACTTTTAACTTACAATTTAATCATTAGCGTCTATTTATGTATTAATATTGCTATTTTTCGTCCGATCAAATTTTCGTTTAACAAATTTATGAGAACAATGCAGAGGACTATTATTGTGAGCCCTAAGAGAAGAACACTTTTTCTTTTTCATTGGTTTGGGTTCATACAAATTTGTGGATGTAAAAAATGGGCGAAAGGAGGCGCAGCGAAAATTTCATTTTTACTATTCAATAATTGTTAGGAACGGACGAAAGTTTTCAAGGTGTTGGAAAAGCAGAATAATCGCAAAAGTTCTCGATGTTTTGTGAATTTAACGCGAACGAGTCATGTCCCCAAAATTTTATCAAAGTACGCTACTATTTGAAAAAAAAAGAAAATCTACAAACGGCCTGATAATAGATACAGCAATAAGAGGTGGAAAAAATGGTAATTGAACTCAAAGGTAACGAAACACAGGGAAATAAAGGAAGAGAAAACATGAAGATGAACGGAGTGCAAATAAAAACAGATAATAATAATATTTACTAAATAAATCAATATTTTTTAACTATTTTGTAAAAAATTTTGTTGTATAAAAATATTCTCGGTATTGCCAAAAATTTGGAAAATTCGAAATATGTACCTACGAAATACTGGGAAGAAGCAAAAACATTTGCTAAACAAAATTTAATATTTCCGGAATGTTTGGTAACAAAAATGTTATTGTAAAAAAAAGGATATTCAGTTGGAATACTGAAAAAAATTCGAAATATATTCGAAATATATTTAAAATATTCAAAAATAAATCCAAAAGTGTTTATTAAAAAAATGTCTATCTCTGTAATGTTGAAGGAATAAAAAGATTTTTGTAATAAAAAAATATGGGCGAATATGAGGGGCCAAGGAGATATTAAAAAATGACGAGACAAAAGGAGAATAACGAAGTGGAAAAAATACGCAAGAGTACAGAAGAGATAGAAGGAGCGAGATAGATAAAGAGGGGCAAAGTGTAGCGGAGGATCGGTTCGTCTTACCAGAGGTGGACGAGGAACAAGGGTGGGAGGAGGTCCTCGATGCCGATTGTTGGCCAACTGAGATCAAATGATCGGCCACTACCGGTGGTGTCGGCGGTGAGTTTGTCGAGTTGCCACGTATCTCACCGGCTTGCTTCAGCACCTGGTACGTCGCGTCCACGTCTGTCGGATTGACGAGCAGACGACCATGAAGATAATACGAGAGGGGAGGGGGGAGGAGACACAGAAGATGCAACCTCGTGCGAAAAAACAATTGTTCTCCTTCAAACGGCGAGGACCCGCGATACTTTTGTAATTCGATATAATTTCCAAAACTGGTCGTTGCAAAAAAAAAATCGATAAATTTTGAGACGTCAAAAAGAAAATTGATTTCCACCTGTAATTCTAATTACATATATATAGTTTGGGCTAGACGGGAAAGTTACGTAAAAAACTCATTTTTCCCTAAAGCACGACTTTTTTGCAAAAAATTTCGACAAAATTCGTAAATAGAAGATTTTTATTAATTAATTTAAGGCTAATTAATAATATTTAATTGCTAATTTTTTTTTAATTATTCTTCGTGTGCTTTGACTAAAGTAGCTAAAAATAAATGTCCAAATGATTTTTCAATCATTTTTATTATTCTTTAAAAAATAATGTTTGTTTATTGCTTTGATTTTCAGATCGTTACTATCCCCTTAAAAATGTGTGCGATGAAAGTGCTTATTTTAAAAGAAAAATAAATAAATAAATAAAATACATATAAACATAAACATATGTGAATAAATCAAATTCTCCGCTACGAAAAATCTTCAAAAGAGTGACCCCGAAAATAAACAAAAATTGACATTTTGGATATCCCCTTTTTTGGCCATTCTGTATATTTATATACCCAGCTGAGAAAACAAACGCGAGCGAGGGCGCGCCAGTTCTTTCTTCATTATTATTATTTTTTCTTTTTTTCTTCGTTTTCGTTCACGATTGTCATCTTTTCGTGCCTCGAGGGAAACTCGAATGACAAAAAGAAAAGCACCACGTTATTTTGACGTTCATTAATCCTAGTACGTTGGAGTTTACATTGTCCCGTCACATTCTTTTTCATGCTGATAAGGACGGCCTATATATTACAAGTACGTGTATACCGGGTGCTCGATTTTCATTTTGTCCAGGAAAGACAAATGAAGCTGAGAAAAAGAATTTACTGTTTTCAACTTCTTTCGTTATTAATAGTTTCAACTATATTTATCAGGAATCATTGCTAACGTACCTACGCATAAACATCCAAACAATTTTACGACATTGATACTTATTTCGCTAAAATGAATTTTTTTATAGCCCTTATATTATAGACTTAATAGTACCCTAACCCCTTAAAATTAGTTTCACCCATTGTTCAATCTAATAAATATATTCAATGGAGTTGAAGATGCATTGTTCGAAGGCAACGAATTTATTTTTCCATTCGTTATTTTCATAATTATGTAAAATATTTATTCGTATTCAATTTTCGACTGTATTAAAATTTTTAAGTGCATTAAATTTTAGGCCGCAAAATATTTTTAACTGCATTATGGTTTAGGTTTTACTAGAATCGCATAAAATTTTAATGCATTTTTATTGCATCGCCAAAACAAAAAGAATGATAATTGTTTGACTGTACGAAAATTATTCGTAGTTCAAAGGAAGGAAATTAACGATCAAGAAAAAGATGATTTTCGTTGCACTTCAATGATGCAAACTTCAAAGGGCATCCAGATATTTAATGGACCATCCTATACGTGAGAATCTACGCGCGTCTCGCCCGCGTCAGCAGATCGAATTATTCTATACGCGTATGTGTACTCGAACGAAGCTCATCGTCAGTACAGAATGATTGAAATTTGATGAAATGACGGTCGTTAGTAAAATTGGCAAAAATAAAAAAAAACAATTAAATGGCAAAAATGGCAAAGCGGCTTCGTAATAAAAAAAAAATGATAGCGGCACGAGATAAGTCGCGCAGGCCTGGGGGTCAGCAAAAAGCTTAAGGTGTTCACGTTTATTTTTCTTAGTGCTCAGCTCTCGCTTGGACAAACGTATTAACATAATTAATTACGTGTTAACTTCGTTAATTGCAGAGAGGAGAAACATACGTAATAATGTGAGTAAAAGCGCGTCAATATTTGCCCGTCTGCTCGTGAATTGTTTTTTTTCAATTACATTTTCTTTTGTTTCAATGAAGTAATTTTTTTAAAATTAAATATGAATAAAAAAACATTTAATTAAAAGAGGGAAAGAACAAGCTGATCCCATCGACTCTTCCTCACATTTCGCCGGCGGGTTTTTTATTTCGCCGCGCTAATTCCCTCCCGCGATCTCGCAGCTCCTTTCTAATCGCGAAGATGAATATATATATATATATTTTTAATATAAAAAACAAAAAAAAAAAATTTGCGTTTTCGTACGTGGGGAGGGGGGTGTCTCGAGTATAGCTCGACAATGTTTCTCCGATTTGTAAATAACAAAGGGAATAAAACGAGGGATGATCTCTGCACTGTAAAAAAAAACGAATTACCATCAAGAAAATAAATCGACTCCGTAACTATTCAAACCTTGTGGAAAAAATAGAAAGCAAATGTTGAAAAAAAAAATTCAAATGAAAGCAGTCACGTAGCGTTCGAATGATTGGAGGATGAATATTTTTTATTCTATTTTTTCAGTCATTGATTGACTCGCTATGCAAATTCAATGGGACGAAGGATTCGACAGTGATCACGGACCGTATTGGTCAGACGGGGTCGATTTTTTTTCTTGGTGCACGTCCCTACCGAATTGCCTTTCACAATAAACATTTTGGGGTCTGAAATCTAGGGGGTTTTCAGTTTGTAAAGAATGGATGGACTTTTAGCGATTTTTCGACCGGATTTTGTCAAGAGAAAAAAAAATCTGCAAATTGATTGATCGATTTTTTTATTTCTATATCTTACTTTTTGCTGCATTATTTCGTGTCGAACACAATCAGAAACGATTTTTCAACATTTTTTAAATATTAAAACAAAACTGTGTAAGATATGATTTTGTTTAAAGTCAATTTTTTCAGAATTAAACTCGCAATACCAAATTTGTAACGAGAAATTCGAAAAGTCAAAAGCCTTGGATATGATTCTTTAAAAAATTGGAAAGCCTTAGAAAAAAATATGATTTTTTAAAAGAAATTTAGATAGGAATTCTTTGGAATCCTTGGAGGAAGAAAGTCGGACTTTTGGGTTCCCAAAAATGTGGCACTCACTCATGACTAAGGAAATAGGAAAAATTAAAGTTTAAGGATACACAATGATCAAAAAATGGTACTGAATGGTAACTGGCTTAGTCGCGGCATTTTTTTCGTCACTTCGAGTAACGTTCGATCTCGATCGATAATTCGCAAAAGTGTATCCATACTTATCGCGTATACACTCTGAATGTCCCGTTTTATTTTAGACATCCGATTAATCCAAGACCAGAGCTAAGTAAATCGAAAAATCAAGAGTGTTTTCTTTATTACTCACTGTGTTCACCAGAGGGTGTATCGTCGGCTGGTGGGGCAGTCGTTTTTTGTCTTCGCAAGAGAGGTATGCCCCCTCCCCTCTTGGGTGCAAGACTCGGACACATCGTGGGCTGTACCATGTTTATGCAATCTGCGTGGGCGTTGGCTTTGCAACCCCTGCATCTGAAGCCCTGACGACTATGGCCGCGTAAAACTTGTCCACAGGCGTCGCAAGGGGTTATCTTCCGATAAGTGTACTCCCGCCATTGATGACCACCCTCCGACTCTAGACTCTTTCTGAAAGGGGGTTCCATAGAGACCCGAGAGAAAGGAGTCGAGTAAGAAGATGATCGATGAGTCAGGAATAACGAGAGAGGTGCGTTTTGCTTTGGTTCACCGGTTGAGGAGATCATTGATGGGCTCAAGATTAACGAACGAGAGGTGTTTGGGTTTGTTTGGGTTCGTCGAGTAAGAAGAGCTAGAGCAGGGTTTCTTAAACTTTTTGCAGTCACGGACCACTTTCACAATTTAAACAATTCCACGGACCCCTGTCAAAAAATATTTTTGGAAATGAAAAAAAACTTATTTATCTTAATAAAAATACTTTATTTGGTACTTATACACTCAAGTACTACTAATACTAATGAGATAATATTAATGAGAAGGGTGCTGTTGTTTTGCTTCAATCAGAATGTTAAATAGTGGGGATGTCTTCGACAAGGCAAGGCGCATGTCATCTGCGACGTTCAAACGATTGCGATTTTTAGTTTTTATTGACACCAGAACCGAAAATCGTGCCTCGCAAATATACGTAGTAGCAAATGGTATCAGAACGGACATAGCTCGCTTGACAAAAAGAGGGTAAGCCTGACTCAAAGGACACCAAAACTCGCCAAGATATTTTGGATGAAATTCAACTTTCAAAACTCCTCTGGATCTTATATCAATTAAGTCATCTTCAATAAGGTCTTTATCGCTGATATTATCAATATCGATTAAAAATTGACTGGTGGGGCGCGGTGCTGTAGCGTCTCGTCGAGTTTACTATACAATTTCTTATTATGTTTACACTCTACAAACTGACCTACTGCGGACCCCTGTTACACATGCTACGGACCCCTAAGGGGTCCGTGGACCCCACTTTGAGAAACCCTGAGCTAGAGATCAACGGAAAAGAGTTGTTTGGGCTTGTCGAGTATGAATAATTAGAGATGAACGATCGAGGTTTGTTTGGGTTTGTAGGGTAAGAAAACAAATGATGAGCTACAAACCAACGATCTTTGTTTGGGTTTAGGATGAGCTAGGGATTAACGAATAAGGTTTGTTTGAGTTTAGGACGAGATAAAAACAACAAACATTGGCCAATGAGACAAGGCTTGTTTGGGATTGTTTGGATTTGTCGAGTAAGAAGACGATCGATGAGCTAGAAATCAATGAACAAAGTTTGTTTGGGTTTGTCGCAGATCAACGGACGAAACTCGTTTGGGTTTGTGATTTCAAAACCGCTGATCAATGTACGACGTTCGTTTGGGCTCGTCGAGTGAGAAGAGCTAGAAAACAACGGATGAGGTTTGTTTGGGTTTGTTTAGTTTTGCAGAAGCAAGAAAAACTAGAGTCGAATCGACGAGATTTTTTTTTATTTTTTCGTTTTGTCAAGTAAGAAGGTGACGTATGAGCTATCAATCAACGAACGAGCGTTGTTTGGGTTTGTTCGAGGTTTGAGTAATATTGAGCAGCAATTGCATAGAATAAATTTTGGTTGCATTCTAAGTGGGAAAACTTCAACGTCATATTGTAGTTAGACCATACCTGGACATTGCGACGACGGTCGAGACGGCATGGTACATCGCCTGCTTCCCCCTTCGTTATTCGATTATTAGTTGCAAGAAGAGAACAATCGATTGGTGT
Source organism: Ophioninae sp. B BG-2022a (assembly GCA_030522765.1). Classification (NCBI taxonomy): domain Eukaryota; kingdom Metazoa; phylum Arthropoda; class Insecta; order Hymenoptera; family Ichneumonidae; species Ophioninae sp. B BG-2022a. The sequence continues at coordinate 22,049 of JAPYZJ010001139.1, read as the reverse complement.
TAGTCGCGACGTTTATCGAACAATTATTTAAGCGCGCATCCTCCGACGGTCACTTATGTTTTTGCTTTGATGAACCAAATGTCCCCAGTTAAAATATGACATCGTTAGATGTCGAGTTTTATGCATGTAAGGGATATTCAAAGAAATAGCCAAATTTACGAATAATGGGAATAATATGATTCAATTTTGAAATATTGCCAAAAACGATTGGGCTACGATATGAATGGAAAAAAGAATGGGTTTTCTATGTAAGTGTTGAAATTAAATAAGCTACTGAGTTAGGTGTTAAAAAAATTATATTTCGGTATAAATGTGCGAGTTATTATCAAAAAAATAATTCTACGGCCACATAATCACGTCAAAAAATAACAGAATTTCGAAATTGCCAGCAAGTACTTCAATTTTCGCATAATCGCCAATAAAGAATGGAATTTCGTGATAAATAACAAAAAATAATCGATCTTTACATTGATCGCAAGTAAATAATTAAATTTCGCAACAATTGTCAGGTAACAACGAGAAGTACAAAACCCTTAAATTTTCCATCAGCAAATTCAATTTACCTTGGCCAGAAATACTTTACCGTTCAACAATCGACCATCAAATAATTGACTGGCAAATTCAATTCCAAATACAAAAATAAAATCCTCCGATGTTTCATTTATAAAAGCTCAATCCCGTAATTCCATTTCGATAACGATCATCGATAAAAAAAGGAACATCAGTCCCGTCAGTCGGACCAATCTTAGCCCGAACAACGTCCAAAAATAAATGTCGACAGAAATCAGCTGCCAATAAATGATCGTCAAGCACGAGAGAATGAAACGGCCAGCAATAGACGAATCGTTTGATCAAACAGGATTAAATGAGGGATCGATGAAGTCCCCCAGCTGTCACCAACACTCGCGTGCACCCCCCCCCCCCCCCCACGCTCTTCTTTCTTCCAATGTGCATCGAAGAAAAATAGTACTCACTTGTCGGCAGCTGGTGGGGTAGTTGGCGAGCTGGTTTTCAAGCTTTTGAATGCTTTCAGCCATTTGTGCTTGGTGTTGCTTCCGGTCGAACCATTCGACATTTTACGATTGCTCACGGGATCCGGTTGGCCCGCTTCTCCAGCCCCGAAGAGCTCTTTCTGCAAAAATATTTTTCATCCGGTACAGTCAAACTCAAACAAGTCCAAATTAAGAGGGAGCCACACACCCTCCCCGTTCCGCTCGTTTGCCGATCAGGATAATAGTTTCCTATCGATTTCCTAAACGGCTCTTTAGAATTGCACCAAATTTGACTGGACAAAAAATTACAGATTGTATTACCACGCGAGCGTTGTGATGAAAATGCTGTCAAATAAAAAGTTTGGTTAGGACCACGACTTGAAGAGGAGAAGAGCCTCGTAGCCATATTCGAAACACATATTTTGGGACTTCAACCATTTGATTCTGTTACATATTTTAGGAGATCCATGGGATCAACGATAACTTGTAGGTATTTGTTTACGATTTCGAGAAAATATCGTCCGAAATTTGTGACATTTAGTTCCGGCGAATGCCGGGGCGTTGCACATCTCGGAATTTCAAGCGTTTCCATCACAATGCTCGCGTGGAAATACAATCTGTAATTTCTTTTTTCGAATTGAGAAATTTCTATCTATCTATCAATCAATTTGCCTATTAATTTGTCTATCAATTTGTCATTGGTCAAATTTCATGAAATTCTGAAGAGCCTTTTAGAAAATCGGCAGACGAGGAGGAGGGAGGGTATGCGGTTCCCTCTAAATAGGGATAGAACGAAAAATCGCGATTCCACTGTACCACTTTAACGAGATTCAAGTACCATTCGGAATGAAAGAAACCTCACGGAAAGTGGAACGATTCTTTGTTGATTTTTTCCACACCACCCCCCTAAACCCCTCACGCATACTTGTACAATTGCATAATTATTCAAGGATCATGAATACGAGATGGGAACTCCGAGTTCGCCGCTATACGAAAAATGTAATCATACCTATATACGAAACCGATCTCCTTAGCAACGAGAATCCTATGAATAACATTCGCGACCGTTTCGTCCAATCGATGCTATTATATCTGATCGTCATATCCGGTAACGTCAGACCCGGCTCACGCGAAAATATACCGTCGCGTGCTTTTTTACGGCTTCCCCGAGTTATGCGTTAATTACACTCGAGCAATTAAGGCAGATTTCTAATTAGGAACTTTGAAAAAATTTGAATCTTTTCTTTTTTCATTTGTCGAAAGTAAATATTCTCACGGTAAGCATTCTGTATGGTGCCGACATTGCTGATTAATCGAATGAGCGATTATTGGATACAAGCATTCATACATAATTCTTGCCAATAGATAATATTTTGTTTCCTACCAAATCTAGGGTATATCACTTGCAGATTTTTATTTATTCTTATCTAAAGTTACCATCGATAATACAAAAATGATTTTCCATCATAGAATCGAGGAAATCGAGAGAAACATATTTTTTTCTAACCATCCAAATTCCAAAAATGATCAATACTATAACTTAATATAAATTGTTGATATGAAAATGTGATTGTATGTTGATTTAATTAATTAATTTATTATTGATTTAATTTAATTAAATTAATTAATTTATTATTGATTTAATTTAATTTAATGTCTCAATTTATTTGATTATTTTTTACTGTATTCATTTAGTTGCTTATTTATCAATGTTATTTGTAATTATATACACGTAATTGAGTTTAATGGAAAATTCGTATTAAGAAATAGTTTAAAGATAAACGCGTTTAAAGTTTTGGTAAAGGTAAAAGAATCACCAAAAAATGAACTTACGCTTAACTGACCAAATTAAACATCATAAAATGATTAATCAATACACATTTAATCATACATATATATTAATATGAATATACATGACCAATTTATTTGTAAACAAACACAATTTCACTAAATTAATTATTTTCATGCAAACTTGCAAATATCTTCAAGACTCACTAATAAAAATTCAATGTATGCTATTAAAATTTGATCGTTTTGAACTCCCTCAAAAAAAGGAATTCCAATCAAACGAAAATATAAAAGAAACGTTATCGCAATCTTATCACTGTTCAAAAATATCAACCTCTCGAAGTACGGATTTTTTCGAACTCCGTTCGAGCTCGAGGGACCGATATTATTTCAGCCTATTGACAGCCATCAACAATTTTCCCTTCATTTCGAAGATTTCTTCAGGATCGAATACACACACGCGTACACGCGAAGCGGAAGTCAGTTAGGATTGGTCGTCGACCTCGCTTAGTTTCCAATCTTTTTTGGCGATTCTTTTTTCCACGTCATTTGCGACGTCGAAAAAAGTTGCACGGAAGGGGTTGAACGTTTTCCCGATTGGGGTGAAAGGGAGAAACTGTCCGAGGGCTCGTCACAGTCCGAAGTGGGAAAAAAATACGTAAAAGAAAAGAGGGAAAAATGGGAGAGTGCGAGGTCTCGCAGAAACGAAACCCAAACAATGCGACGCGGGTCTATTCGTTGGCATCCAACGAACGCACACACGAAGACGCGAATAGGTTGAAGAGGGTGGAGTGGAAGTTTGGCGCAGCGAGGAGGGGGGGGAGGGAAGTAAATAACTCTTTGGCGAGTTCTCATGTGCACGAGTAAATTTAGACTTAACTTGCAATGGGTAGAGGTACGTGTTTTGCGCGAGGCACTTGACCTTACCGTCGTCCAACTCGCGCCCCTGTCGATTCGATTCGTATTTGTTAATTCTCATGGGGAAACTGAATCTCGATTGGATTAACAGATTTTCACATCTGGCGGCCATTTTGCCTGTTAACCCTGAATTCATCAACATTTTCGTAGGGTTTATTTAAAGTGGATTGGACATCTAATAGCTTACTGATAATCATACTGATCGGTATTCTCAATTCTAATGAGTCATTTTTAAGAGCCAAGGTTGATCTTTTCGCTCCTGGAGATTTTTTTTCATCGTTGCACGGTTGTTGGATCGGCAATAAATCGGTAAGAGTACCGAAGATATGTTGGAGATCGGCAATAAATCGTACAATGAAGAAATCGAAGCAGATCGATCGAAGAATCGGTACTATCTGGACAAAATCCTATTACTGAAACTGCGACGGTGAATCGATGAAAAATCGGCAAGATTTTAATTGCCGAAACAACGGTTTAACATCGGTAAGAGATCGGCAAGATTTGGCTACTGAAGCTTCGTTGAAAAATTGGGAAATATCGAGAGAAATCGGCAATCCTTGCTACCGGAACTACGTTGGAAAATCGGTAAAAATCGGCATGACTGTACTACCCAAATAAACCCAAAAAATCGGCTAAACTTCGGCTATCCTTTTTGGGAGTTTCAAAACACGATAATTAGCCGATTTTTCATCGGAATTTTCTCGCTTCACCAATTTTTTAAATCGGTTTTCTTTGTCCGTTAATTATTACAGAATTCAAGAGCTTTTTTGCCGATTTTTTTGCCCGGTGTTTGAAAGATTGAGAATCCGTAATTCGGTTAAAAAAAGATCGTGACCAAAGATCGGCAAGAGCTTGTTACTCTGACGAGTTTCGATTGACGTAAAAAATATATGAAATGTGTATATTTACATACACATATATGTACACATATATTTATATATACGCCATTAAATCTATAAATAACCACTATGTGACGATAAATCGATTTTTTTCTACACATCCGTGTGGATATTATTATATATAATGATGAATCGAGATATGCCGGTCGAGTGATAATCGGTCATCGCGCAACCAAACGCGACATGACATTGGCGATGTTACTTCATGCAGATCGATTGTTCTGTATTATGTAGAAGTGGCGCGAAACCAATATCAACATCGCGTAGATGGGTCTCCAATATTAGGCGAGTGTATGAACAACGGGTTTATTCGGGATAGTCAATTATGGGTTTGAAAGCCATTCGATCCACAGTTTCCATTTGCGTTCACGTGTGAGTGTGGGCTTATAACAAAAGGGGTATTCTAGTGTAGCTAGAAAGCCTAAGCAATTTGGGTGTACTCGGTCGAGGAACAGGTACGAAAATCGATCGGTTCATCATCGCTCTCGGTCACTTATAAATACCTCCAAGCTTTCGCTAACGGAGTTCAACCTTCGTTAAGTTGGGTCGTTCGATGAGACATTTGGGTTGTCGGGGAGGAACGTTTGATTTTTATTCGAAAGGTCTCAAAGAAATGAAAATTCTTTGAAAAGAGGATTAAAAAATCGGCCGATTTCGAAGTTTCCAGAACAATCGGCCAGTCACTGGAACTACTTCATTACCGATACTTCTACACAAAAATCGGCCGAGATACTAAAAAAAATGGGCTGACCTTTGTTAACTGAAATTCCTTGAAAAATCGGTAAAAAATCGGTGGACTCGGTAGGACAATAATTAAATTATCGTCTACGCTATTTTATCGACACTTGATTAAGCAATCGGTAAATAATTGGCTAAGCAACTCTACTTATACAATGACAACTCTCTTAATCAAAGCTCGGACGAAAAATCGGTAAAAAATCCGTCGACAATTGGCTATACTATTCAAGCGACATTTGTTTCGTAATTCGGTAACCAATCGGTAGATCGGCTGTGCCTGAGTCGGCCACGATCAAATCGGCGTTTAGAAAATTGGTAAAAAATCGGTCGACAATTGGCTACATTATTCAACCGATACTTGCACGAAAAATCGGTAGACAATCGGCGACGAGTAAATTGACACTCACTAAAAAAAAATTGGTGAAACTTAGTAAATGATCGGTTACGCTATTGGACCATAACTTGCTAAAAAAATCAGTAAAAAAAATCAGTAACGCTATTCAATCCAGGCTAGAAAAATGGGTAGACAGTCAGTAACCCAAACAAACCCACAGTTGCTCCGAAAATCGGCAAGAATTAAAACAATCGACAGCGCTGTTTGACTCACACTTGGCAAAAGAATCGGCAACGTTATTTAGCCTACACTTGGCTCAAAAGTTGGTAAGAAATCGGTATAAAATCGGCAACGTTATTTATTGCACACTTGCCCCAAAAATCGGTAGAAAATCGGCGAGCCTTGGTAAAAATCGGTTAAAAAATGGGCAAATCTTCGTTGCTATTCCACGTCACGATTGTCGCAAAAAATCGGCCAGCATCAATATACACATCGAAATAAGTCCCGAATTCGATGCAAAGCGAGATCTCCCATTCGTGTTTCCGAGGCATACGCACAAGCCAAAAATCTAATAATAAATACCCGCGCTGTGCCGGACACGCAAGCCCCGGAAGCTTCTCCCCCCCCCCCCCCCCCCGCCTCTTCGCCCAAATAAAACCTCGGAATGTTTGAAAATTATGCGGAAGTACGTTCGCGACTTGTTGACAGGGATTAAATAGAAAATTGCCTACCGTGTGTGTACGTCTCTCTGATATTTACTGGGTGACAAAAACCGCTCCGGAAGAACCGCCACCCACGCGCGGAGCATTGATACTGTCGCTCCGACGACGCTGAACCTCGCGAACATCTTAATGGAACTATGCCTATATGCATATCCTCTCGATTTATATCTATATCCATAAGCCTATATCTATACCGTGTACGCTCCGAAAAGCCCACGAGGTGAAACGTCAGGACGCACGCGCGAGCTTTTTCCTCCGCTCCGAGTACCTCGTGTGTTATACTCGTACAAAACTCCCCCCCCCCCCCCCCCCCCCCCCCCCCACCCGCCCCGCGGCCCCCCTGTGTTTTCCCCGTGCAAAACCCCCCCCCCCCCCCCCACCCCCCACCTCCGTGGAGCATCTCCCTTTCCCAATCTCCATGGAGCCACGCGATAACCAAATTCATCAGCCTTCGACAATTTTCAGGATCGATTATCTTCTTTCCCATATTTTTCGAACCCCTTTGAATAAAATGAAAAATTTGATGTTTTTTTAATATATCTGATGTTTACATTTTTATTTTATATTTTATATGTATATATGTGAAATATATTATATAATATCCTTTTATATTTATATATATATATATAGAGCATTCGTTTATTTTTAATGACTAAAGATTTTTAAGATAAGATTGATTTAATCGATAAATCGCGGAGATTAATTTAAACATTCAAACGAATAGGCGAAATTATGTTGAAGATTTTCTTGTGAAGGTTGGTACCTAAATACATCGTAATTTTGATAATTAATTAATGTTTTGTCATATTTAGTAGTTATTTTTTCGAATAATTATTAATTTTTATTTTTTCAAACATTTTCAATATAAATATTATATCATTTGTTTGTTATATAATTGATATTTCGAGTAGGAAATTTATTGAATTCCTACGATTAGTCGGTAATTGGAACAAAAAAGGCACGTCGCATTCTGAGCGGGAAAATCATGCCATGCTTTGATCCTACCTCGAATAATCTCAAAACCTAATTTTCGTAATTTTTTTTCTCGAATATTCGGTTATTTACTCGAATTGGGATATTTCGGACACGATATACTACGATAAGGAGATCCGAGATTCTATGAGATCAGAAATAATTTTCTTTTTTGATAGAATTTTTAATCGCGTGTAACAATTATGAGGGAGGCTTCCGAATGAAAGATTCAAATTAATCATTATAAACAACGATTAAAAAAAGGAAAATTATGACCTTGAATGTAAAAAAAAAGAATAATCATTTGACTTACATTGAACATGTAGAAATTTTACATAAATCTGATAAAAGGTATTATGACAAACAATAAGTATATACATACATATATATATATAACAGAAAAGCATCATAATCTCGATATAAAAAAATAAAAATAAAAAACGTTAAAAAAATAAAAATAATATTTACGACCGACATAGACCGAACAAACGTTCCACAAAAATTTCTAACAAATTGTCACGATTAAGAAATGAAAAAAGATGATTATCTCGACAATTAGTTATAAAAATAATGTACAAACATAACAGTAAAGAATAATTGCGAGTGATGTTGAATGAATGCAAATTAGCCAAAAATAATTACGTTTCACGTCACAGTGACAAAAACTTTTAAAAAATAATCACGAAAATATAATAAATAATCCAATTTTTGTAATTCATTTTGCAATTTCGTTCCATGGTTTTAACAAATTTTCTGCACGTCTTCACTGATCTTGTCCATAGACGTTCGCTTTCGATTCGTTTCATCACTCAAACTCGATAAAAAGAAATAAAAGTTCATAAAAAAGCATGGAAGCCCGACACTACACTCGCGAACAAGTATTACCGAATATTATTTTTCGAGCTCATTGATCTTCTTAATTCATCAAACATTCAAAAAAATCTGATATTTCGTGCAAGTCCAATAGATCTCGCGTTTTTAATAAAAAAAAAAATAATAATAAAAATAACTTGAAATAATCGTAATTTATTTATTCAATTTTTCGAGTGTCCTTCAATGCCCGTAAAATTTTGTTAAAGATCGACTCGTCCGTTGTGGCGAACTTTTTCACTGGTCGAAGGGTTAGGGGGGTCTTTTTTTCGCCGGGTGATGTTGGGGCTCTCCATCTCTCAGCAGTCACAACCCCCAAGACTGTCATTCAAAAAGCACGATCGACGAAAACACTCCGGAGAATAGCCATTTTTTGTTGGGTTTGGGTTTGTTTGGGTTTCAGAGTATTTCGGTTGAAACGTATAGGCGCGTATACGTTTATATGTGTGTACGTAATTGACGATTTACTAACGATTCGTGAACGAAGCGTTGTCCAGCCCATGATGCGGCTTCTTTCGAGAGATATCGACGGATCTCCTGACCTAGGCGTGCAACTATGACTGGGATAGATTTTGCACCAGGCTGACTCCCCTCATCCCACCCTCCTTTTCTCTCTCTCTCTTTCTGTCTCTCTCTGTCTCTCTCTGTACGTCGTTGGGCGGCTCGGAATGACCCAGTTGTGAGGGCGCATGTCATGCGATTGCGCGTCCGTATTTATTTGCTGTTCATACTGGCTCCAGCCTTTCCCTTAGTTATATCACTCGAGAATAACTAATTTTCAAAATTTCTCGACATTTCGACAAACCCTTCCCTCTAAAAGTCATTTCGTGACTTTTGTTTCAGCCTCTGTTCTCTGAATTGGACTGTGCGCTTTTGCTGCTTTTTTTTTTGGCATCCCTGGCCCTTTGCACATGAACGAAGGCACGGTCCTTTTCCTTTTTCAAAATTGGCATGGCTAACCGAAAATTTGAGGTGGCTTGTACATATTTGAAAATCATTGTTTATATTTGAGAATCATTGTCAGTGGTTAGGAATCGACAGCAGGTGAGTGCCAAAGTGATAAAAGTGAAGGGTCCGAAGGGTGCCTAAATATGTGACGAATTGAACGACAAAATGGGTAGGTATTTCATCGGGATTATTGAACGAGCTGATAAAACATTATTCCGATGAGTATTCTCCTGCAATAAGTGTTGGGTCTGGCTTATTTTTTTTTTATTTTCTTCAGTAAATTGAGAATTCATTATTCTGATATTGTTTGTTTGTGTTTTTTATTGGTTTGTGATGTTTATTTTGCAGTGTGTTTCATTGTTTTTATATTTGGTTGAGGATTTAATTTAAAAAATATTAAATAGCATTTTCATTTTTTAAAGTATTTTTTGGACGATGCTTGTCATAAGTGAGTACAAACGTATAAACGTCGAAAATTGACAATGAAAACTGTAAATTCTGGTGATTGTTCGCCTGGAAAAGAATTAGAATCCACTACTTTTGGCTTATTTAAAAAATTTTTGTTATTCCATTGAAAATTTTTTTTTTCAAAACTATTAATATTATTTAATAGTTTTGATTTAGTATAGTTAAATATTAATTTTATTTTACTTTAATATTTAGTTTTACTGTCTAATTGTGAGTTTTATTTTTATGTATAGGAAATTGTGTTTTTATCGGATTGTTCTTATTATCGTTGTGATTATAATTCTTACGGGGATCATATTAAAAATAATAATAATTATTAGAAGTGTGACATGATTTTACGACTATTACGATAATAATAATAATAAATTATTGAGTTAGGACTCCTAGTAGTAGAATACCTTATTTAATTTTATTCTGGGTTTATGGAGTATTCGATGCATTTAGGAAAGGAGGTATCCATCTTCAATTTTCACCGATTGGATTTATCAACGAGGATTAAATCAAGGAGGAAGGATGCTCGAAATCTTCAGTGACATTTAGGACGTTCATTACATATCTCGACCTACATACGCGAGATATCTCCTCCCAAAGGATAAAGGACCGAACTTCGGTATCGCCGTCACTCGAAATATTTTCAAAGTTAGGGCGTTTTGACTTTCAGTGGTGGGGTTTGCCTCACAGCGCCCGTTCGCTGTCTTGTTGTCTCCCGCGAAAATCCGATTAATCGATCCACCCGTCAGTCACTCTTATACTGCTGGGTTAAACGTCGTTTTTGCTTTGACATGTCAACATGGGGATAAAAGGGTCCCACAGTGAGGAAGAGAACTGAGAAACGTGGATTTTGGGTCGTCTAGGTTTACAGACTGATTGACAACTTTTAGGGCTGTGATGTCGTGCCTAGAATAGTCTCGCTATGGCATACGCGGTCTCCATTATTATCAAGGGATTCCCTATTGTTTTACGATCAAAGTAATAGGAAGACGGTTCCTCGGGCTCTACAACAATTCCTAAAAACTACGAAACTTCATCACCGATTTTTTTTTAATTTGCCAATTCATCTTTATAGGAGTATGGAAATAAATCGATAAAAAATCGGTTGAGGCTTTAGTCAATCGGATTTACGAAAAAATCGGTAAGAATCGGTTAGATCTTCAGTCCGTTGGATTCACGAAAAAAATCGATGAAAATCGGTTGGATCTTCGGTCAATCGAACTTTCGGAAAAATCGGTAAAAATCGGTTAGATCTGGAATCTATCAAATTTACAAAAAAAAATCGGTAAAAGATCCGTTGGGTCTTGAGTTAATTGGATTTACCAAAGAAATTTGCAAAAATTGGTTAAATCTTCAGTCAATTGGATTTACGAAAAAAGTCGGTAAATATCGGTTGGATCTTCGGTCAATCTGACAATCGGTCAAAATCGATTGGATCTTCAGTCGATCGAATTTACGAAAATATCGGTAAAAGATCGGTTGGGTCTTGAGACAATAGGATTTACGAAAAATCGGTAAAAAATCATTTGCGACTTGAGTGAGTCGGCTTTGTGAGAAAATCGGTAAAAACAAGTTTGTGTCTTGAGTTAATCGGATTAACGAACAAGTCGGTAAAAAATCGGAGGAATTTTCGGTCGATCGGATATACGAAAAGATCCGTAAAAAATCGGTTGGGTCTTGAGTGATTCGGCGTTATGAAAAAAAATCGGTCCGATCATGTCGAATCGATAAACGAAACACTGTGTGTTAGGGTTTGTTCGGGTTATAATTCTTGAATATAATTTGTGATTTGTTCACACCATATAGAATCGATAAACCAAACTTAAACACACAGTGTTTAGTGTACCGACGTGTCACGCTCGGGAAAAACTTCGTTAGTTTATTTAAGTTATAATTTTTATATCATATAAATTTCAAATTGTTCTTCGTTTGTTTGGGTTATTTGTCCAAACGTAACCCAAACAAACCTAAAGTATATTTTTCTTACATAAAAATTCTTAAATAATTTTTACATTAAAGAAAAAATATTTGAAGGATTACAAAAATCGGAGAAGGGGGTCATTGCTCACTTTGAGGATCTGGCAAACCAAGCACTATGCACTTTGGCCACGTTCTTTAGCGACACATTGAACCGATTTTTTGCAGCGATTTCGCGAGGGGGGGGGGGGGAGATGTTGGCCATTCCAACCCAACACGTTAGGCTAATTTTAATCGAGCCCCGATTCTTCGCTCCCCCGAGACTTGCCCGATTTTCTCAACAGTAAACTCCGCGATACCAGCGGGAAGTGTACGACCTTTTTTTTTCATTTAGTTTCTACCTTTTTTATACCACTTCCAACTTTTTTGGCCGCCTCGCTCGCTCTCCATTCAGGAAATTCTATTTATTTTTTATTTTTATTTTTCCTGGTTTTTCTTTCCCCTGACTGAATGTGCGACGAGGATTCTTCATCGTTCAACTCAAGCTCTTCAATTTCTTTTAATTTCGTGCTTTTTTGTTGTTCAACTCGGGAACCAACGATGCGAGAGCTTTCGAGTCTGACTGCTTTCGTGCCGATGGATCTCGGCTCAATCATCATTTTATGAATATATAAATTCTTCATGGAAATTGGTGCGGAAAAAGCACTGGAATTTATTTATTCAGTTTACGATAAGATTGTTTGGGTTTGTTTGCAATATATAATATAAACAAGAAACGGGTGGCATCCGTAATCGAAGCAAAAATAACTGCAAACGAATTGACAATATCTGCAAAACAATAGCCAATTTTTTTTCAACATTTTGAATACGTTGTAAATGGTCAGTTTTCCAATTTTCAATTTGTTGAAGATTATCAATTTTGATTTTTTTCATTTTGTTGAAAATGGTTAATTTTCAACTTTCAATGTGCTGAACATTTACCATTTTCGAGTTTTTCAATTTGTTGAAAATATTTATTGTCACTTTTCTCAATTTGATGGAAATGTTTAATATTCAATTTTTTCAACGTGCTGAAAAAGTCCAATTTTTAAGCTTTTCAAATTGTTGAAAATGTCCAATTTGCAACTTTTTCAACTAGCTGTATGGTACTCACTCAGAACTATTACACATTTGGGGTGTGATATGGGAGGTTAGGTGCATTCGAGGATTAATTAACAATATGAAATATGTACTTCAGTATTGCTCGAAAGTGGTAAGGAGGTTTAATCCGCAAAATTTGCCTAGGTTATTACAAAGAGACCGACAATTTGTTTTTGTTTCGCTTCCAGAGCATCGATCTGTCAGTGTCGCCCTACCAGTGGCAGCTACCGGAAAGAAAAAAATGTATTCAAGGGAACCACTTAAATCGTCGGAGGTTCTAGACCTGTATATTAGACGGTCGCCTCGACTCTTCGGACGACGAGTCGAAACATCGGAACGACTGCCGTTTGCTGAGCGCGCGCGCGCGTGTGTGTGTGTGTTAAGGTGGTTTTTATTTGGGGTATTGATGAATTTTGACAAGTTTGCTCACTAGATACGTTCGCAATAAATAAATAAAAATGTGTGTGAAATCCCGGCGTTTTATTCCAAACAATAACATGGGATTTTCAAATGATTTCAGTAATAATTTTTTGGAAGTGCTCATAAGAGTTAAGAAGAAAAATTATTCATATAAGTCTACTCTTAATAGATATATCTGCATGTAAACTTTTTTACAAGGCGCTATCACAGCAATTTAATTACCTGCTTTTTACAACGCGTGATAACGGCAATTTAATTATCTGCTTTCAAACGATCGGTACTTTACAATATTTCTCTGATTAAAAGACATTCTTATTTGCGTCGTTAGCTTGTTCAAAAAATAATTGTACATGGTACTACAAACAGGTAGTCAATTTTATCACTTTGCTGACGTGTATAATATGAGAGGGACGAGGGGCGGAAGGGTTGTGAAAATGGCTTGTAAAAATGTTTAGACTTAGATATATTATTCGCTAGATTTATATGAAATATATTTTTTTTCAATGCTTAGGAGGACGTCCAAAAAATGACTCAATGAGTCCAAAAATCCCATATTATCCAAAATAATAAAAAAAACGAGTTTAGAGGCACGACTTTCCATTTGACTGCGCTGGGGTTTTGCACAAATATTTATTTAATTATTTCGAACCTATCTGGCGGGCAAACTTGTCAAAATTCGTCAATACCCCAATTAAGGATCACCCTAGTGTGCATGAATGGTTACGACCGCAGCATGAAGACGACGTGGTTCGGTCGCAACGAAAGCACACACGTGTATATATGGTTGCACCGAGAAAAAAAATTGATATTGACAAAATGGGTCTATTTGATTTTCTGGGAATTCTATTTTTACAATTATTTATATCGAATAAATCTATTTATTTTCATCAAATTTATGGTAGTATCATCTAATAACTAGATATTTAATTTATTCTGTATGAATCTTTTATTGGGTTTCATCTGGGCAAATACAAACTTTTGGCACTCAAGGATTCGTGAAGAAATTGGCCGCCGAGCCACAGTGCGGGGTGGGAGTGCCAAGTTATGGAGCGGTCTTAAATCTCGATTTTTGCTAAAACGGGAAGCTATCAAACGGCAAATGTCGTAATTGAATGTACATTTATATCATTCTGAAACATTATCTAAGTTTTTAAATAAAAAAATTATATATATTTAAATCAAATATATGATTACTTATGCTAACGATATATTTTGATACACTAATATTTTGTGCACATTCAAAAAAGGATGTAATTGAATTTCATCTTTATCTTTTTGATTCAAACAGATATAATTCATGCCGATAAGATCCGAAACAAATAGGCATATGTATGTATGACGAACAGGATCGTAGTAAGCCCCGACAGAAAGAAAAAACCTATTTTATTTGAATAAATCCTATTTATATTTAATTTTTGTTTCTCAGTGTGTGTGACTGGTATGTAGGGGAAACCCGGGTAAAGTGGATACCCCAGGCAAATCGAATAATGCCTACTACTTCCAAGTTGTTTGTTAGCCGGCCGCCGCGTTATCATAGCTTTGGTTGCCTGTCAGTGCTTAGTCATAGAAAAATATTAATTTACCGAGGTAAGTGTCTCGTTTATAACTATTATGTTATTTGTGCCATGTTCTTGGTTGTGCGAGGAATTTAATGCATGATTACGTAGCTTTCAACTGCGTATAGATGACAAGGTTAGATGGATTGGTTTTGGAATGATCTGGGATAACCTTAAAAATGTACCCGAAGGCCAAAGTGGATCGGGCGAAGTGAATACTGTGTTCACTTCGTCCGGTCATCACGAGTTATATAATTTTATGGAATTATGTATTTTACTATGTTTTTTATTGTTGCGGAAGGTGAATAGATATTAAAAAAAAGACAGCGCGAGGTACTTGGAGTAAGGATGTCATGCAGACTGCAATAAATTTATAAGGCGGGCGGGTGAATCTATCAAAGGAGCAGCCAAAAAATGCTGACTGTTGATTTAAATTAAATTTAAATTTTATTTAAATATGTTATTCTAATTTTTAATATTTATTTCGTATGCAAGTTTAATTTTATGCCAGATAATGTTGTTATTGGCTTTACCGTGGTACCATATCTACTTTGCCCGGGGTCCCGAGCAGAGTGGATATCGTACTCCATTGTTGTTAACTTGGCTTATAACTAATAATTTAATTAATATTAATGACAAATGTGATACTATTCTGAAAGTTCATTAAATAAAGACTGATTATGAATATTTGTTTCAATTTCCCCAGTAACGAGTAAACGACAATAATCAAAAACAGATTAAGGTATTCATTTTGCCCGGGTTTCCCCTACTGATCGTTGATGATTTCGTATTACGTTAATGTTTTTTTCTTTATTTGCAATAAAATGCTTAGAAAAATATTATTTCTCAGGTGTAACGATTTTTCGCACGGAATTTCTTTGTTCAGGAGATTGAACACGTCGACACGATAATAATCGTAATAATTATGACCAAGATATTAACCCGTAATTATCACACCTCCTATATGCCACATAATTGTCACATGGGGTATAGTGGACCCCACGCCGAAAACTTGTTGCTATTTTCGTTCGACTTGATTTATTGACGCAAATCTTACACGAGTATTCTATTTCATATGTTTTTCAAGTCATGCAATTGTTTTTTCTTTCGTTTCAAAACTTTAATATGGCGACAAAACGGTCGAAAAAAAATAACAAAAAACCCTCATTTTTATTGAAAGATTCATATACATTTTTATTGAAAGATTCATATACATTTTTATTTTTACAATATGGTAAAAAAACCTACGTTATGTTGCTCTTGAAATAGTATATTTTTAAGAAAAAAATATAATTTTCATGAACCGCACTATTTGCTGGACCCCGGATGACCATTACGGGTTAATAGAGGAGAAGGTGGTAATGTGGCCCCTGCAGGTATTTTGGCCCCCTTAGATATTTGATATTTAGAAACGCGTCATCTAGCATAATTTACGTGCAACGCAACGGAAGAAGTTTATAACCGCTCTGAATTATATTCATTTATTCCGTAAAAAACTAAGTTTTACGTTGAGCGACTTAGACATTCTGTTGAAGAAACGTTTTTCTATTGGATTTTGAAGGTAATTATGCAAAAACTTTTTATACTTATATGTATTTTTGTTTGGTTATACATCCTTTAATATTTGTAATTTGGCCCCCTCACATTGTTCCTAGTATGGTCCCGGGGGGCCATATTACATGTATGAGCGATAAGTATATCATTTCTGTACTTAGCTATTCTTTTTAATTCCGTTCCATCAGTACATCCAGCGGTAATTCTGAAAGTGATGCAGTCGTAGAAACTGACTCTGAATACGATGAGTACCACGACAATTCAGATGTGCAGGCCCTGAAGACGATTATTATATTTGTGATTTTTGCCGTTAAATTTAATTAAAGTCCAATACATTTAATTTGGCCCCCAGGGTGCCATATAACCCTCACCTAATCTTAAAATGCGAAACTTTTGCTTTTAAGAATAAATTAAGTTTTTGATTGTTCTGTTATTATTTTATTTATTCTACAGTTAAGCATGCGCGGCAATGAGTAAGGATCACTATGACGGATTTGCTTTATTTGTGAGTGTAGTATTTTTTACATGAGGGCTCAAAAACAAATTAGGGGGCCACATTACCACCTTCTCCTCTAGTAATTCGAAAAACTGTGCAAGTTACATCTTTTCATAGATATTTACCCATTATTTTAACGTCTATAAAAGTGGCATATAAATTCCGATTACATTTAAATTTCCGTATAGATTATTACGGTCCCCGTATGGAAATGGATATTTGCATTGGTTTTGTTTAATTTGAATAAAGAAAATCAACTAACGTAACTTCAGTAAGAGGTCTTTTCCACCTTGCCACAAGTGCGATAATGAAAAAATATCGCCGGCCTTCTACACGAAAATAACCGAAGGTTATTTTCGTGTAAGAAATAACTTAAAATAACCTAATTACTTGAGATTAGAATTCCGTCGAGTTATGATTTTTCTTAAACGGGAGATAGGATTTTCCCGCTGTCCACGCGTACGGTAAATTTTTTTCGGTACGTGCCTAATTACGAATTTCTGATGCAGCGTTGATGTTCTTCTACTGATTGTGAGGCGAAACAATATTTGACATCAAATATGGATGCCAAAATCGACTCGCTGCTGTATAGGTATAATTGATTAAAGATTCTCCAATCGCGGAACACTCCACGTTCATATTCTCCGTTGTTCGGCTTTTACTGATCGTTTCGTTTTATTATCGCATATATAAAAAAAAAATAGCATCTGGACGAAGATTATCGTCGTGTGCACAATTTGTATATGCAACGTATATAACGGAGCATTTAACGGTGAGTATCTCTAAAGTAACTTTCATACTTGCAGTAACAAACAAAAATGTGGACGAAGGTTATACAAGTTTGAACCCAACTTGCACGTTTACGTTTGCGTTTGTAAAGAAGCTTAAAAAAACAGGCATATTCGTAACTCGATCGTTTAAAATAGTCAATAACTAAAAATGAATTTAACTATTTTTAAAAAATCTTTTGAGGTATCAAAAACCATGAAAATAAAATAATAATGTAATATATGATATGTAATAATATAATAATATAATAACATAATAAAAAATATTCCGAAAATAAACAGAAAATATTTTCCTTTTAACGTCTTTTTCATTAGGTATTAACAGTAATATTCTTTATCCTCGAAAAATCGGAACGAAACGAGGCTCGGTTTTAGCCAATATCATCTAAATTGAAAAAATCCGTTTTGTGATTCTTTTATATCAAGGTTAATACGTCAAAGTTATTTATGAATTCAACACTTTTTTTTAGAGAAATAACGAATTACGTATATTTTTCTTTCTCGGCAATCTTCGCAAAATATGCACGGTGAAATAATAATTCATTGGCCAGAAGGATAATCGGCATAATCTCAAGACCAATTAAAATTCCAGTTCAACGCAACCTGGCGCTCGCTGCTCTTCCATCGGGAGAGGAATCTTTGAATACACATATTTTCACCCCAACACAGATACGTAGTATTAATTAGAATTTGTTTCACTGCGCCACGATTTCACGAAAAAACTTGAAGGAGATCGAATAAAAGTACCTGATCCGACTCCCACTCACCCCTCGCCCCTTAATATAAGTAGAGAGACGCTCCGATTTCACATCCGGTAGGGAAAAAGGCAAGGCGAAACATAAGACGAAAAAAAAACTTCGGCTGGATGAAGGGTGTAGAAAGATGAGGGCGAGAGTAGAAGGACGGAGGAAAAAAAAGATCAGTAGTTCGAGTCAGTATTCGAGCAGACAGGAAAAACGAATTTATATTATCCCGGATTTCGACGTGATTACGCTCAAAGTGCTGCAAAATGGAATTGACAGTTTCGAAATTTTTGTCGCAACAACCAATGATGTTAAAGTAAAAAATTAAAGGTTTTTTTTTTGGACGAAATCTTTCGACTACCTTTCCTATTGTTCTTTATTAACCCGTAATGGTCACACCTCCTATACGCCACGTAATGGTCACACGGGGTATAGTGGACCACACGTCGAAAACTAGTTGCTATTTGCGTTCTACTTGATTTATTGATGCAAATCTTACACGAGTATTCTATTTCATATGTTTTTCAAGTAATACAATCGTTTTTTATTTCATTAAAAAACTTTAATATGGCGTAAAAACAGTTTAGAAAAAGAGCAAATAAACCAACATTTCCATAAGAAAATTCATATACATTTTGATTTTTACGGTATGGCAAAAAAAACTACGGTATGTTACTCTTGAAATAGTATATTTTCAAGAAAAAAATATAATATTCATGAACAGCACTATGTGCTAGCTGCAAGACAACTGATGCCATTTTGACCATCGCTACCGATTAAATAGTGTTGGAGTAGGTTCAGACAACAACACGTGACAACACTAGTTCGATTCTCAATGATATATCCGTACAAAATTAGCCTGAGGTACACTGGACGTAGTCCCGGGTGACCATTACGGGTTAAGAAGAAAAAAGTGAAAATGCGATGGCATAAAAAAATAGAGAGAGACAAAGAGATCTGAGGAGCCAAATAAACAATACTGGTTTTTTTACGTTCGAGAATTGAGAGCTTTGGGTACGAGCCAGTGACTATTCGTTTTCTCGCCTCTAATCCCCCACCTACCCTTGTCCATTTTCACAGCCCTTCTTTTATTCTCATTTTTTTCAACCTTCACTGCTTTTTCACCATCGAAGCTTTTATCCCCGTGAAATTGTCCATCTGGGTGCTCCCTCGTGGTCAGATGGATCTCCTTCTCCCACTATCTTACGTGAAAGCATCGAGGGATCGTGTATCTCCGTGCTTATATCCGTGAAATCGTACTCTTTAGGGGGTCAAATATGCTTTGAAAAATCAATGTACACCTGGGATCCCTTTTTTCTCATTTCGCTCGATGAAACGTGGTTGATCGAGACTGCTTCGTCATTTTTGCAAGGTCTTATTTAACTTCGATTTCTGATAAATGCGAAATGGTAAATCGATACATTCTTCCAAGTCACGACTATTCACCCGTAATGGTCACTAGGGGTCCAGTGGACCCCAGGTAAATATTGTAGGGATATATCGTAGAAAGGTCGATTGAGAATCGAACTTGTGCTGTCATGTGTTGTTGTCTGAACCTGCTCCAACACTATTTAATCGGTGGCGATGGTCAAAATAACGTCAGTTGTCTCGCAGGTACCAAATAGTGTTGTTCATGAAAATTATATTTTTTTCTTGAAAATATACTATTTCAAAAGTAACATAGTATAGGTTTTCTTGCCGTATCGCAAAAATTTAAATGTATATGAATTTTTCATTGCAAATTGGGTTTTTTTGTTCTTTACTTTTTTATTGTTTTTTCGCCATATTAAAACTTTTAAACGAAAGAAAAAACGATTGTATTACTTGAGGAACATGTGGAATAGAATACTCGTGTAAGATTTGCGTCAATAACTCAAGTAGAACGCAAATAGAAACAAGTTTTCGGCGTGGGGTCCACTATACCCCATGTAACCATTACGTGGCGTATAGAAGGTGTGACCGTTACGGGTAAAAAGCTCTCAAATTTTGAAAATGAGCAATTCAGAGGTGGCACTGCATAATTCAACTTAAAAAAAATATACATAAAATTGTCAACTTTTCATGTAATAAAATTAATTGAGAACCAAAAACTAGGAAATAATTTATACAGGGTGTCCCACGGAAGAATTTCACCCATGAAATGGGGGGTTGGGGGTGAAATTCTGAGTCGATTGATATAGGCATGTATGGTTTCCAGATCAAACCCTGAATTATTATGAGCGTGTTTACGTCGGTCCTCTCTCCCGCACGTCGGTGTGAGAGCTTGCATGTAGTAGTGCGATTCTTCTTTCGTTATTCAGCCGTTCTCTACCGTGTGAAAATTGGTGGTCCTGAAAAGGGTCGTTATGCACTGTGCTTCATAGCAGATGCTCAAAACGCCGCATGACCAAGGAGTGCACTTTTTTTTCACAGGTTGCTGCTGAATTTTTCCTACACAAATTCTATATAAAATGAAATGTATGACATTGCAATGACGTTGTTCGAAGACGTTTGCAGAGAGAAAAGGAAGAAGACAGGTAAAAGCGATAACTGCGCGGACCATCAAGGCAGCAATCTCTCTCTAAAAAATAAAAAATCTTCCCTCTCTAAAAGATAAAAAAAGCTGTTTGTTGACGTGCCGCGTTTTGAGCATCTGCTATGAAGCACAATTCACAACGGCTCTTTACAGGGCCACTAATTTTTACAATAATAAAAATGAATTACCAAATGTGTTGGTAGCAAACTCGAAGTAATTATTATATTTAAACGTTCAGTGTCACATGGCAGGTCCATGCCAATGTATTTTTATACCTTAAGACAAATCCACCACTTACTTTCGCCTTGAACTCTCCATTTCTAGGGAAAAATGTCGAAAAAATATTTCAGAAACGATTAATGCATTTTCCCAGTCTATTTTCGTATGTTCGGTAAAAACTCGGACATACTCGTAATCAGCAGAATATTTACGATTAAACAGACGCTTTCAATACTTCTAAAACGAGAAAAAAATGTTTTCGACTTCCCACACCATTTTTCCGAAATCTCAAAAATCACGAGATTTCAAAAGGTCGTAGAGAAAGCTTCTTCTATGCTATTGAGATCCGATTGGTGTGTTTGGAAAAGCTTTTTGCCGGACTTAAGGAATGGCATTGGATTCATATCGATATCTTGTATAGTTTTCCTGGAAAGTTCACTTGAAAAATCGCCAAAAAATAACTGTTTTTTTTAGAGAGAGGTCGCTGCCTCGATGTTACGCGGTGTGTTAGTGTCCCTTTCCCCTACCCGTTCCCTTCCCTCTCTCCCTACAAAATGTCTTCGAACAATGTCATTACAATGTCATACATTTCATTTCATGTAGAATTTGTGTGGGTATCGCTCACCGACGTAAGCCCACTCAAAGGGCGCGCCCGACTGGCTGGCTTTAAAAATTAATAATAATTCAGGCGTTAATCTGGGAACCATACGTGCTCGTATCAATCGACTCGGAATTTCACCACCAACCCCCACACATCACGGATCACATTCTTCCGTGTGACACCGTGTATATAATATTTAAAAAAAAACTAGATTTCATTTTATTTACCAAAAAATGGAAAATCGTTTTTTTTTCACCAAGTCACATAGACGAAACTAAACAAAAGCTTGAAGCGCTCAAAATTTAGAAATATGATCTTTAATTTACTAAAATTATTCACCGACGCTGGTCTCTGAGCGGTTGGAGTGCGGCTCGGGCGATCACCGAAGTTAAGCAGCATCAAGAGAGGCTGATACTTGGTGCGGTGACCGTTTAGCCGTGCTCTGGCTGGCGCATCGACC
>JAPYZJ010001138.1:0-30432 GCA_030522765.1 Ophioninae sp. B BG-2022a | reverse complement strand
AATTCCAGGCGATTTATTATGGAAATACGCAGTTTTTTGTATTTATAACATTTTCTCTTAAAACCTATCGTTCTTGGGTTATTTTGAATTTTGCAAAATCTGTCGTTTTTGGCGAAAAATGAAATAACTCCCCAAAAAAAAAAATCGCAAAAAAATTTAAAAAAAAGCAATATGGAGCTTCTGTGTGCCCTTTCAAGTTTTTATAAGTGGAAAAAAAATTTTTAACATTTTTTAAAACCGGCGCCGGATTTGCTAGGGTCGAAAAAAGGCCTAAAAACGGCCGCGTACCAAAATCCGTACTGGGTAGAAAAAACTTGAAAAAAATATTAAAATACAGTAAACTGAAGCCTGATACATCTTCTTTAAAATGCCGCTTTGGATTTTCGAATATCTTTTTTTTTGGCAGAGCTATCAAACTTTAAGTGCGGGAAAAAATATCGACTGATGTATCCAAACTTTTGAGGGGTAGTGTATTTTCGTAGTAAAATGTACCTATATTCTACTAGCCTGAATAATTTAAGGTTTTTTTAATTAAATATCTAACAGTTTTACTCAATACTTGTATATTATTAGTTTTGTAAGTGAATTGCAAAATACAAGTGCTGATAAGGTAAATTTTATGAATGAACTCTAGTTTGTATATTTTATTTCCATGGTCGGATCGTGGGACGATCGATGATGAGATCGTTATCCTTCAATTGTTCCAAAATCCATCCACGACCGAATACGATGTCTGAATAAAAGCTAGGATATCCCTCCAAACCGCATTTTGTGGGGCCAGCTGCGACGATGCCCACTTGCACGTATCGAGTAGGATCGTCCTTTATTTGACAGACCAAGGGACCTCCGCTGTCGAACTATCAACGCGAATATAATTTCTCGTATAAACGATGAATTTTTCTAAACATCCTGAATGGCATGATATCGATCGTGTGAGAGATTCTTACACTGCAAGTGTCCTTTCCATAACCTCCACCAGCACAGCGGAAACTCGGGTGCATGAAACCATTGGAACGCTCGGATTTGCGATAAGAGTTTTCGCAATCTTTTTTAGAGATTAACGGCAGTTCGACCTTCTTGAGAACTTTCAATTGGTCGGATACTGTATCTGTGTAACAAGAATTAATAAAAATCAATTTTTTATTTCTTTTACGAAACGCTCTTAAACCCAAATCGCCGAATTTTACCGCTTCATGATAGGAGCCAGTGCTTCTTTATTTTTTATTTTTATTTACAGTGTTTGGGTTTCATATTTAAAAATTTATAAGATATTTATTTTTGGTTCGGTCGGAAGTGAAGGGAAGAAAATAAATTCTCAAATCATTCACCAATTGTGAGAAGTTCGATCGCACAGTTTACGCAAGTATGTACATACATACAAAACATACAACATACAAAAACGTACTTCTTTTGCCGTAAAGTTTAAAGTCTTGAGTATATTGTGTGTAAATATTATTTGTCAAGACATCAAACGCTGCATTTCTTTTCCAAACTTTAACGACGATTATACTGAAACCTAATTTTCAAAGGAGTTTCTCAAAATATTCGGACAATTGCTTGACGAATAACATACCATATAATTGTTTGACCATAACCCAAATATTGTAATAATATTTTCGGAAAGATGATTCAGTTAAGAACGCAGATATTTTTTCTTTCGCTCTATTATTATTTTTTCGCCAAGCTAGAGAAGTCGGAAATTACAGTCGAAATATGAATGTAAGTTTCAAGTAGTCGTCATTCGGCGAAAAAAAACAAATTGTAAAAAATATACGATGCCTTATATTTAAAGAATATTATCAAAAGTTTGCGAAAATATTTGGGGAGCGTTATTATTTGAGAAGCTTGTTTTATGACCGCGATAACAAAGCTTTCTGTCAATATATATTTCATTCAAAAATTGTCAATATACCTCAATGATGTTATGTTCCTATAAAAAAATCTCAATTTCCAAAGTCCACACTTTCTTTTCAACGTTTAATGAAGTGTGCTCTCTTAAAAGTATGTAGAAATGGCAATATTAAATAGTTGGTGATTTTTCATATTATAGTAACCTTGATGGTTCGTAGTAGTCACCAAACGTCATGAGATATACGAAATGGCAAATTGTTGAAAAACTTGAGATGTTACATTTTTTATTTAATTGTCCTTATAAAAATCCTTGACAAGTTGACAGGCTGTACTTACCGAAAACCTTGTGACCCCAACCGGTCGAGATACATTGTGACGAGTCAAAATCATTCAGTCTGTCAGGTAAGCACGCAAGGCCGATGTGTGGCTCCAACACGAAAGGAGTCTTGAGTATAATAATTGCAAAATCGCTGTGTGAGCCGTGGGACCCATAATAATCCTCGTGGACTATAATTTTCGCAGCATTACGTTCATGATATGGTAAATATTCGTTTTGGTTTCGAGGATCCCATTCTCCGGCTCGGATCACCAATCGATCCACCGTATTTTTGCTGAAATATTTTTAATGTCGATTATCGCTGGGTTTGGCCCTATTTCAGTTCCTATTTATTTAAAATGTAACTTTCTATGCCAGTTTTAGTCAGCGCACTCTGTTTACTCGAAACTTAGCCTGATCAATTTTAAATCTTGATGGAATAATATATTCAGAATTAGCGGCGGTTTAATTTAATTCATTTTGCAACTATCAACGTCTGAAAAAGCTGTTTTTCCCGTTTTGGACAATAATAAATCCATCGGCTTATAATTAATAAATTATTGGTAAAAATTTGCAAATAATTTACGTATTTTTTCGAAATCTATTGTATCTCAAATTTTCAATAATATTGGCGATTTTTCAATATCTATCCAGTAATACCTTAAAGTTTGTCGAGAAGTACTACCGTTGTGATAATAATTTTATGCTCAATCTGCAATTTTCGGAATACATTTTGGAGCTTGTTTTTCGATTTGAGTTCCCCCGAGAGTTGAACGATTTTTTTGAGTTTTCAAAGTACATTAACCCCTTAAAGTTTTTTTAGATTTTACTGAGTTTTCTGGCATGCCCTTGCAAGAAAGTTAGTTAAATGTCTCATCTCTCAATACTGGTTGTGCTGCAAATTGATGTTCGCTTACTTAACAACGCAGTGAGCTGCAGTGAGAACTGCTTTGGGATGTATGAGAGAACCGCCGCCGGAAAAAATCAGAAAAACTCTGCCGAGCTTGTCGGGCTCGGTCTTCGTTAGTAGTGCAACCATCCACGGAAATTCACCGAATTTGGATTCGTTCTTTCGTGCATTATTGTCAGTAGGATCCAAACCGTTGATATTCCGAAGTCCACATTGCCTAATGATAACGGAATTATCCAATTGATCAGGTGTGCCGAAGCAACAACTCGAAATAAGAAGCAGTATGAAAACTTCGGTTGGCCACATCTTCGATGTCTGATCTCTGGACCACCGACAGGAAGTGCTATCTGTTGGTAAAAAACAATTGGTCGAGTTGAAAAGGATCTCGAGGTACACTGCAATCTGCCTTTATTTTATTGCTGCAGAAATAGAAGATATTTTGAAATATCAATGATCCTTCAAAAAATTAAATTCTATTTACGAGATTAGTAATGAAAGATATACGATTAGATTTTCTATGCACGAAGCTTTAAATAAAGTTTAAACATCGTTCTCACTAAAGCTTTCGAAATATTACCGGTTTTACTTTTAATATTTTCAGTTGGAAAGATCGTTCGTGATCGATATCTTTAAGGATGTTATTGCGTTATATCAATTTAAAGATAAAATGTTGAAAATCTGTATGAACCTTCTTAACAATCATCCTCAACAGTGGGTCAAATTTGAAAAAGTTTGACCATCTAGAAATCGTGATATTTGTTGTAAAAATCCCATTTTGTCACAACTTTCTAAAAGACCTCATATTAAGGTTGCGATTTTTACGACTAAATATCTCGATTACCAAATGGTGAAACCTTTTCAAATTTTGTATACAGGATAATATGATGCTCAAGAAGATTTACGTAATTTTTAAAACAATTATTTTTCAAAAATTGTATATGATGATTTTGCCTTTATTTTGTATATAGTATTCTGATTATGGCGCAAGAACATCCTTAAGCACTTAAACTTCGTACTTGATGAAATTGTGTACATTACATTTCCCTGATCGAAGGAAGACCGCTAAGTTTCTCACTCGGAAAAAGCTCAATAAAAGTCGAACGATTCAAGAATCTTCAATAAGCGAGAAGCGAATTAAACTTTGATAAATTGAGCATTGTTGGATCCGTTCGCCGCATTTATACAGTGCTGAAAAGGAGAAATTTACGCTATACAAATGATATTGTATATCCATAATATAGGTGTTTCACCATTCTTAACATCCGATTAATCAAATAATAACCGATGTGTACGCGCGCTGAACGGTGTATTCGCGTTAAGATATGCATACAATGTTGATACTATAGAAAACCTTCAAATTTTATCAACAGAGGTTTTCACTTCCATCTGCATTTTCGGGTAAACGAAACTTGACACCGATGTGTTATAATTGTCTTATCTGTGCTTCGAGTATCATTGCCTCTGGCAAGAGTGCACTTTTGAACATCTGTATGATCAACGTCACGCTGTCAGATTTATTTCTTTGACGTTCACGGTCATCAAAACCATTAATCGCAGTCTCGTTGGGCATATTTGCGAAAAACATTGGTGTGAAATGTAATCACACGATAAGTACGGAGTACGCACAATGTTTTCATCCCAACTGGGAATAGAACTCGAAACTTGCTAATTGAAAAAAAAAATTGGTTGACACGAAAAGATTCAATTAACTAATTTCCAAAGATGTTTCCAGGCGATAAGGATCTGAAGAAAACGTCATGTCCACAGTCTCGGACTATGTTACATATTGACAGGAGGATGAGAAAAATGGACCTTGATGAACCGCGATCCCGATGAGTCGAAAGGATCATAGGGCTGTTTACAGTGATAGTTACGTCGGGTACAAAACAGGAACGGTCTTCTTTTCAGGCTGAAAATAGCATGGGAAGGTGGAGATCGCATTTCGGGCCAGTAGTCAGTGCCGTGACGGGGGTTGACCAGCGAACAACCAGAATCACGAGGGAGGGAGAGAGCGCGCATAAAAAGAAAGGGAGAAAGAGAGAGGAAGAAAAAGAATCGGGACGAAAGCCAAAGCCCCAAAGGCAATTATAGAATTGGGATTGGTTCGAAGCTTTCGAGGAGGCCTGCACCACCGATTAGTTTTATTTTGGCTTAGCTTCGGAAGGCATCTAGTTGAGCATTCTGCCTCGCTCATCATCATCTCTTCGAGCGAAAGTGAGTGCTACCCCTGACGTTTCATCGTCATAAGAAAAACAAGAGAAAAAAAGAGGAAAAAAAAGAACCGAGGGAAAGGAAACGTTTTGTGTTAGTATCGGTTCAGCCGAGCGTAACGATTGAATGGTGTATCTTTGGGGTAGCCAGGCGGACTCTGGTCCTGCTGGAGAGGATTTCCTCCATTTTTCACGATGGCCAGCGAGAAAAGTGGTGCGGATGATCGGTCGTTATTTCATCTTGCATTTCTGTGATCCTCTGATTTATTCGGTCTGTGCTTCGCGATTGCTGAGATAAACAGACTTCTTCGTACATCCGACATAATTCGGTCTTAATAGCCGAAATTTCGTGGGTGGCGATGTAGCTTCAGAAAAGTATATCCTTGTGTTCGCGAGTGCAGGAATGTTTGTCACCCTTACCACTCTTGATGATGCGAGAGGGCTCTCAGAGGATCGTACTGAAATACATTTATTCTATTGATTCGGTCAAAGCTTCAACATGGCCCCGTGATTGATTCTATATAGTTACAAATGTTTTGTGAATCTCTAAGCCCTTATTTGTTAACTAAACATCTAGTGGAATCGTCAGCTGATTAAAACACATTTGTATGTGGTCCGTCATGGTAGAGATTCATTTTCTGGTATCTACAAATTTTTTGTTCTTTTTGGTGAGCTCGATCGCGTTCGAACGTAGGTGGATATGAAACTTGTTATAGTCGCTCAGTGCGATAATATACATGTGGTCAAACAACAATTCATTTATTCGTGAAGGTTAATTTATTCATTCTTCGATGATTATACATCTGTGCACTGTTTTCGGGAAAAGAAATATTCTGATAAGAGAATTTTTGAATTGACAAAATATTATTGAACTTCAACTATTTGGTCTCGGCTCCAACCATGTGACAACTGCGTTAAGAAGCGACGAATTGTAATGCTTTTCTATGTTTTTCCTCGTTTGAAGTGACGTATTGGAAGCGACCACCTGTCACGGATAACGGGTGAAGGAAAAAACTTTTTTTTCCTCCTTGTAATGTAAACCCAGCATATTCAAAGTTTGATACGGTCAAACTGGCAATTGGTAGGCTCAAATTTGTTAATCTCCGTTCGTCCGACTTAGAGAACTCAAGTACTGGCGAAGTACTGGCTGCAGGTGGTTCCTGCTCGGGTGGTCTTTTTCAAAGGCTTTGGAAGAAACAATGCGAAAAAGTAATGACCGTTGATCCTCATTTTGGCAGGGTAGAAGGAGCTTCATCAGGGTCGACCTCCGGTTTCCTCCGAAAGGGAATAAAAGGTACGACAAAACCTCGTAATCATGGAGGCGATAAAGAAGAAAATAGCGGCGTTGAAGATGGAGATGGACACAGCAAACGAGAAAGTCGAAGCGAACGAGACGAAAGCTAGACAGGAGAACATGAGGGCTGATCTAATTTACGATGAGGTGCGCGATCTCGAGAAGAAGCTCGCTCAACTGGAGCGCGACTACGAAGTTACCAAAGTCACCCTTGATAGTTCTACAGCTTCCCTTGAACAGTGCGAAAAATCGTGGACCAAGGTAACGTTGCTCTTTCGCCTTTTTTTAAATTGCGGATCTATCGAAAAAAAGAACAAAATGACATGTTCAGCTCAAATGAGCCAAGGGAATGATGAAGAAACAATGATGATGTTTAGGCTGAGCAAGATCGAACGTTGATGACGAAAAGAGTACAGGAGATCGAGGCGAGTCTCTCCAAGAAGGAAGAATTACGTATCTCGGCACAGCTGAAACTTGCACGTGCCACCGAACTCAACGACGACGCTCGAAGGTGATTACTGTCATATCTTGGCAAATAATCTTTTATTTCGTTTCCTTTGGGACCGGAATTCAGCGACGAGAAATCGCTCACGATCGGCGATTCAAAAATATTCCATGTTCTTTCGGTTTTGAGGAGGTCCAAAGCAATTGGCTGATAACAAGCCTGTCATGCAGGATATAATTGAGCTCGTCAATAGACAACGAAAAAAGGCCGTTGCTATATTATCAATTGCTTCGAAATGCCCTTTTCATTCCAGTTACAAAATAATCGTTTTTCAAAGGTCAAACAGCTCATGAATTTTTCTTTCTGCAGAATGTGCAAGGTGCTCGAGGAACGAAGTAGATTGGATGCCGAGAGGGTCGTCAAGCTAACGTCAGAGTTGAAGGACGCGAGACTCATCGCTGAGGATGCCGACACCAAGTCCGACGACATATCGAAGAAGTTGCAATTCGTCGAGGAGGAGCTCGAGGCAGCCGAGGATCGAGTCAAAACGAGCGAAGCGTAAGTACACGGATTATCAATCGCACGATCATATATCCATTTTTCTTTCAACGCGAAAAACAATTCTGTGGCGAGTATTCATCGGGATTCGAATTTAACATTTGTTCAGAAAAATTGTCGAGCGAGAGGACGAGCTTTTCATTGTGCAGAACATCGTCAAATCTCTCGAGGTCTCCGAAGAGAAGGTAAAGAAATTCTTAATCTTCAATGTTCCACTTGAAAAAAAGGAACAAGCAAAATCTCTTGTTCATCAACACGATATTGACACGTAACAACAAAAAATTCCATTGAGCAACAAATTGAAATCAACATTTCCTTTGTTGTCATTGAGTTGAACAAATAATCAGTATCATTAGTCTCCAATTCCATATGATTTAATACGAAAGTATTGATTTTTGGATTGCCACTGCTGTCAAAAAGACCTTCACCGTACGAGTCATCAATGATCACGCAATCAAAAGCACCATGAAATTTCCATACGATTCTTATTTTCCCCCAGGCGAACCAACGAGTCGCCGATTTCAAGGTTCAGCTTAAGGACCTAAAGCTGACGCTAAAAGCGACCGAGAAGCGTGCCGTCCTCGCTGAGAAGACGGTGAAAGCGTTGCTCAGAGAGGTGGATTCGAAGGAAGGTAAAAATGAAGTTGCTCTCGATCACTGAATTTTTTAATTAAGTCATTCATTCCACATTCTCAGAGTGTCTTTTATCTCCATCCAATTCTCTCTCCTCTCAGTAACCGTAGTGAGGATAATACCTCCAGCTTGATTTCACAAATTGAATAATCTTTGAAATGCCAACATAAATATAAACAAAAATAAATGCTACGTTCCAGACGAACTTCGGGAAGAGAAAGAGAAGTACAAAGCTATTTGCGATGATCTCGACATCACTTTCGCCGAGATGTCCGGATTCTAGAATCGCGAAGATCCAGGAGGAAGAGAAGAGGAAAACGGCGATCGAGACCGGGGGAGAGAAAGGAGACAAAAAAACACTGATAAATATTATTTTCTACTTTACGCTTCTGCATTCGCTACTTGACGAGAAGTAAAGAACAAAAAAAAAACAAGAAAGGGAAAACAACGAATTGGCAATTAGAAAAAAAAATAATAATAAAAAATCGATCTTAGGTGCGCTTTATTTTAAGCTTGAGGCTTGAACGAGTCGCGATGTACGACTCTCCCGAACAGAAACGCTTTATCCGGCCTTTTTGTCATTAAAAATAACCCGCTGCCAAACTTACAGAGTGAGGGACGTAATGCGAGCCCGTTCTTCACTCTCATCAAACGATCGCTATTGCAAATCGGCTTCGCGAGCTTTTTTCGATTCGCTACTGTAATATCGCATGACGCCTAAATTCCTCGCTACGCCAGATAGATATTGATATCAAACGAGCTCAGGGTCGTTTGTATCGTGTGAGCAAGTGTGTGTGTGTGTGTGTGGCTGTGTGCGTGCTTGCCCGTGTGTTTGTGCGCGTGTGTCACGACTATGACATTTATTTCGAACCACAATCAAAACTAATACGTTTTTTTTGGTTGGTTCGACGTTTTTTTTCTTTTTCAGAACCCTTGATCATCGGGGTTGGCAATTTCAAGCTGATCGCGCAATCACTTTGACACATTTTCAATCTAGCGTTGTACTTTGCTTGTCAATAAATTGCGATTTCGAAAAAGACGAAAAAACCCGACTGTGTACGTTTATTTATCGCGTAGGAACGCCTCGTTGGGTCAAAGATTGAGGGTTTGGAGAATTCTGATTTTTCTTCAGCGTAAATAAAGCTTCACTTTTTCAGGAATGTTAATATCACGATTTGGAATATTTTGAAAAGTTAGCCGAAGGAAGTTGCTTTGAAGCTTCACTTTTTTTGAAAGTGAAGCTTCACTTTTTGCTTCACTTTTTTTTGAAAGATTTAGTAGTGTGTGGAAACACCGTAAGGGAAAATCGATGGGTGGTCGGGTGGAGGCTTACGCGCCAATTACGAGTATCTATTCTCCTGATTTGTCAATGGTGAAGAAATTGAAAAATTTTCGAGGAATAGGCCGACTATGTTGCCAAGGGTTTTCACTAGTTTCCTTGGGCCCTTCTGCGAAGGCAACTCAATTGTGTATTAGGAAAGAGTGGCCGCGAGTAAGTAAATTTCATCCTGTTTGCAGCCAATATCTTCTCGAAGGATTTCCATGTTGCTGGAATCAGCTAATAGGGACAAATGTGGGATAAACCAACTGTGAAGAGCTCCTAAAATTTCACGAAGGCTTGCAGAGTAATATTGAAGATGAAGAATATATTTTTATGAAAATATACAAAAACTAATCGATTTTAAAAATAAATTAAAAAAGCAGAAAATTAACTTTCCTCAATCATCATTCGACTATTTTATTTTCACCCTGCCTTGAAGTTTCGTTGCAATAGTCGACGAGTCTCGATTCTCTGAGCCCAATTCGATCAGAGTCCGACTGACAGGACGAATCTCGAATAAGTTGTCACGGGGTATTTCGATTTGTCTAGAAAATAAAAATAACATCGTTGTTCCGAGTCTCCAATGTTGATGGTTTGCGTGATTTTGCAAGAATGCGACAAAAAAGATTTGAACAAAAGTTAATCAAATATCAGAAACTTCTTGAATTCAGTTCTATAATTTATTCTCGATTTTTTAAATGATCTCGAGGAAAAATCGTGTCAATTAATAATCTTCCAGTTCAACTCAAAAGCAACGTCAACGATTATTGATATTTTTATAAATTGACTATCTATGTTATCACCCCAATATTTTTTTTCCTAAATGGTTGTGCAGCCTCTTTGATTCGATCATCTTGTAATCGATACTCAATCAGCAACTGTATCAAGAATTCGCAATGAGACCTTTCCAACGAGCACGGCCTAATGCCAGAAGCTGCCCGTTCCCAAGAAAAAGGTCAACTCTTTTTAGTCTCGAATTGCTCACCCCAAAACTGTCGCGAGTGTTACGCGGTCTCGAAAGACGAGAAAAGAAAAGATCTTGAGATCAAGGGAGATCAGGTACAGAAAAATGATGGTCTCGGAAGAGACGTAATTTTCGTGGCAATCGTTGGTGGTTCAAAAGTATAAGATCGTGTCTGGTCGTTGAGCAGAGAACGGAGATCGATGAAGAATTCGTACGAGTTCTAAGTAAGGAGCTCGGTCCACTGGGTTCTTTTGCATTTCTCGGTACGGCTATAAAGCAAAGTTGTTCCCGGGCCACGGGTACAGTTACTCGGGAGCATCCGGATCTTCATCATTTGCACGGCTACGCTCCAATTCGAGGGGGAAAACAAAAATCTAAGATTTTTTAAAATAACAGTGTAGACTTTGGGAAACTGGATCGTCAGTTTTTAAGTCGTTTGAGAAATTGTTTTTCTTCGTTTGTTCCTTCGCGCTCGTTTTATCGACGCGTCGCAATGAACGCGATCAAGAAACGTCTGCAAACCCTAAAAATCGAGAAAGATCTCGCGATGGACAGAGCCGACATCTGCGATCAACAAGCTAGAGAAGCGAACAAACGCGAAGAAATGCTTCGTGACGAAGTTCGTGAACTCGCTAAAAAGCTCAGCCAGATGAAACACGATCTTCGCACTAGCAGATCCAATCTCGAAAGATCCAACACCGATCTCGAGCAAAGGGAACGATCACTCTTGATGGTTGGTGAGAGGAGCCTTTTTTCACATCGTCGAATCAGAGATTGTTTTTTTTTCTCTCTGTATCGTACGTTTAACTCGGCCGATTTTTGTTTCGTTGTTTCTCGCTTTTGATCCAAGGCGCAATCCGAACTGGCGATACTGAATCGAAAGATGCAACAGTGCATGGAGAACTTGGAGAGAACGGAGGAACGCCGGCTCATCGCACAAACGAAGTTGGCACAAGCCACTGAAACCGCTGATGATGCCAAACGGTTTGTTAAATTAAAAAACATCCTCGTCGTTTCTGATTTTTGTTTTGTTTTATGAACGGTAATGAGACCGTTATTTTTATAAACTTTTATTCAACTTGTTATTCTGTGAGACGCAAAATGAAAAATTGATATTTTATCTATTTATCGAGTATTTATAGCTCCGAAATTTTGCAAACATTTATATAACAGGTGACAACGCGTGAATCAATTTATGAAAAAAAATGAAATTTTCAACTTTTCATGTTATAAAATCAATTAAATAATGAAAGTGTAAAATAAGTTGCATGTAACAAAATATTTTAACTACAGCGTTTTATTTAATGTATTCAAAAGAAGAACATTATTTTTTTTTCAAGTCACCAATGTGGGTCGATAAATAAAAGCTCAGGCTACTCAAAATTTAGACATCAAATTGTTACATACATTTATAAACATTACAAATTATTCTATAATTTCATATATATAAAGACGTGAGGTATGAAAGTATGATAATAATTTCTCTAAATACTATTGTGTCAAATTAAGTACGATTAGTGGACCGGAATCGATCAAATTTATCAAACATTTTTAAAGTTCATTGTCCTAAGGGTTATGTACAAATTTGGTATATTATTAAAAAATTTATTTTCGTTATATTGAATATTAAAAAAAATTATTTCTGAGTTTCTTGGCACGGTGGGATTTTAATTTTCTCGTTAAAATCATCTGCGTTTTTAATCTGAATTCAATATATAATTAAATTTGAAAAATATGTTATGACGTTCAACTCAAAGAAGAAACTAATGATAAAAAACGGTGAGAGTCGTTTTTCATAACAATGGTAAACGATCACAATTGTCATTTACAATTTCATTCAGCATCTGCAAAGTCCTGGAAAATCGCAGTAAACTCGACGAGGAAAGAATGGACCAGCTGACGGCACAGCTGAAGGAAGCTCGTCTCATTGCCGAAGACGCGGACGCAAAGTCAGACGAGATATCAAGAAAGTTGGTATTTGTCGAAGACGAACTTGAAGCCGCAGAAGACAGAGTCAAGTCGAGCGAAGCGTGCGTGAACAAAGCTATTATAATTATTCTTCAAATTATCATTGTTCTCAATTTTTTCTTTAACACCATCATTGAAAAAAAAAGAATTAATATTTCAGACAACTTAACAATCATACGATTTTTTTGTATAAGTAATACAAAATTTCACAACAATCCTAACATTCCAACATCCCGTAAACATTTATTGGCATTTTACAAACTTTTCTTTACATTTCGTTTTCTGTAAGATGCAAAACGGTAAATCTATTCTTCGCCCTCTTCCCGACTATTTAGAACTCTCAAATTTTTCACCCATGCATCTAGGAGGTAAAATGTATAATTAAACTTAAGAAACTATATATATCTATAAAATAAACTTCGAATCCATAATAACAATTTTGATATAATAAAATCATTTAAAGACAAAAAAGTAGAAAATATTTTTTTGCAAATCATCGATATTTGATAATAAATAAATACTTGCGATGCTCAAAATGTAGACATATAAGTTTTAATTTACACAATATATTAACGTACCATTTATATTATTTCCTAATTCCAACAACCTTAATATTTCTTAGACAAAAGAATCCTACGACCGAGGGTAAATGTGTGATAATAATTTCTCCAATATCTATTACCCCAAATTAAATACGGTTAACGATACTGAGTTGATCAAATTGAGTAAATATTTAAAAAGTTGCGCGTTCCAAGCATTTATTTTGTACCGAGTCACATAGGCAAATTGACAAAAAAATAATTTTCGATCTTTTAGTTCATAAAAAAAAGCAGATTTTTCCAAAAGCAATTACATTTTTTTTCTATTTCACGTAAAATTAATTTTTCAATCAAAATTGCCGATTCAGTTAGATCTACTATTTCATTTTCTTCCCTGACTATTAACCTCGAAACAGTTCAATTGCAACGTTGAATATAACTATTAAAACTTGTTCGCAGGAAGATAGCTGAGCGGGAAGACGAGTTATTTATCGTTGGAAATATTCTCAAATCACTGGAGGTTTCCGAAGAAAAGGTGCTTTGTCCAGTGGATCATTAGATGCAGCTTACGAGCTGGGGACTGACAAACATTTTATGTCTTTTTTTCGTAGGCGAATCAAAGAGTCGAGGAGTTTAAGAGTCAGCTTAAGGAGTTAAAACACAAGCTCAACGAAGTCGAGTCGAGGGCGGTGATAGCTGAAAAAATGATGAAATTGCTGCAAAAAGATTTGGATCGTCGAGAAGGTGACAATTTGGTTCCTTCCCCACACTTTACTCACTCGTTACTCACGAATTTCATTTCGCTTCAATTTTTTTTTCTTTCCAGATCGATTGTTCAGAGAGAAGGAAAAATGTAAGTACATCTGTGACGATTTGGATTCGACGTTTGCTGAGCTTACAGGTTATTAAAGAAAACGTAACATTTGACACTTTTTTACGCTTCCGTATTAAACATTTTTTTCGAAAACATTAAAAAGTTACAATGTACGCCCGGTAATAAAAAAGTCTCCCCGAAATTAATGTTTCTTCTATCTTAAATAATAGTTATTTTTTTCCATTACACCCTCTTTTGTTATAATAATATGATTTTTGTAATAAAAGCTGAAAATTTTTTGTAAGGCAATATTCAGGTATATTGTGGAACGTAGGTATATTGTGTAAATATTAATGTCACAAGAATGTTATCTTCCTAACGGACATAATGCCGATTTGTGGATATACGAATAACGGTGCCATTACTATGGATACATTTGTTGGATGCTGATCATAGGAGAAGCGAAAAACAATTAATGGCTCAAAGTGAAAGTTTTCCAAGTTTCGAGTGGTCGGATATGGGGTAAATCTGGGGAGATGGC
This sequence comes from Ophioninae sp. B BG-2022a, assembly GCA_030522765.1. Classification (NCBI taxonomy): domain Eukaryota; kingdom Metazoa; phylum Arthropoda; class Insecta; order Hymenoptera; family Ichneumonidae; species Ophioninae sp. B BG-2022a. The sequence continues at coordinate 16,068 of JAPYZJ010001138.1, read as the reverse complement.
TTTACTAACTTTAATCAATGATTGTCGAGAAAGCGTGATGAATAAAACAGTCATTTTAATCGCAAATTAAATTTCAATTATATTTGTTATCGAACGTTAGAAATAATTATTTTCAAAATCAACAATTGTAGTCCTATTAATTACTAAAAAAAAAATAAGTTTGGCCATCTCTCCCGGAGTGTCCGGGTGTGATGATCATAGCAGTCGTGGGAAGTACTCTTTATTTCTCTATTTTTCTTCTTTCATCATCTTTGATCTCTCAAATTTCTCTTCTATTTCTACCATCACTTTTTTTTCAGTTTTCGTTTTCTCATATGATCTTCAGACGTAAAAAAAATGCTTACTCCCTTGGCACGTTGTCGGATTTAGTTGGATTTCCTATTACGTTTACGGGCCTTTTTTGCTCACTTGACGAATTTTCTTTTCGCAGTAGAAACTCACTAACACTTGTTGTCAACAACGGAACGAAGCAAACTACGTTGCTACTAACCCTGTCTGTATCCATATGCTGATTCTATCTATATCCATGTATGACATAATCGCCGAGGAGATTTCGTCTTTTGTTAAATTCTCAGTATTTTCTCTATCGGTTTTTTGTGCTGTTTCGCGGGCATGTCTGAGAAAAGAAACTCATTAAGCGTTATCAACGTAACAGTAAAACTCCCGATAGCCGCGGATATTGACGTGCAACTCACGGGCAGAAGATTCCAGCTAGTAAGCTCCTCACAGGAACAAGTTTAAAACCGCTATCGGCGACTTACTCGTAAAAGCTCAAACAGAGTTGAAATTGTAACAGGGTCCTCCAAAGTATCACTATGGCAAGATGCACTTGAACGAAACAAGATAAAAAATAAAAACAATATTGTCACACAAAACACGTCGTTTCGTACGATATGAAATAAAAATAAAATATCAATAAAGAATTAAAAAAAATAAGAATATTATTGCTGCATGCATAAAAAAATCGTATAAAAATAAAATTGGTATGGCAAAGGATAAATGAAAAATTCGTTCAGTATGTCGTCTTACACGATATCCATTTATTTAATCGATCCTACGATCGACGCAATGCCCGTTGAATGACATTCCAACTTATACAGTTTAAAGTGTTCTTTTTATTTTTTTTTATTTCCGTCCTTCGAACACGCAATAGCCAAACCGGAAATTCACTTCTTCTCAGCCTTCTCCCAAACGCTACACAATTGTTCGTATAATCTTGCTTTATTTTGTCTCGAGCTCCTCTTTACATTACATCGGACACCGATTATGGTTCGTTTGATTAACGGGCTTCCATGCCCGTGTAGAATCACTTAATTGCACCGTCTGCCGGGTGGGGTTGATAATGTGGAATATACATAAATATATATATACACAAATACACGAAGACTTATGCATGTATATACATATTAATGTATATGTATGTGTATCCGTGTACACTCGTGTATGCATTAGAAAAAAGGCTTCAGCAGAAGGGTTACATACGAAAAAATGTACAAAAATTTAAGACCTGCATACTCGTCGTCACGTATTACGATTTTACAATTGGGTCCAAGAGCTTTAGTCACTTATCGCGGCAAGATACATTCATCTAAGTTAATTGAGTTTGATTGACGTGCTTCTTCTTTCGATATCGTATTACATGTAATATATACATTGTAAGATACGTATATACAGGTATACATACGTATATATTCTCATATACCGGGTGAGTCACTCGAAATCAGGCACTAAAAAAATTCCTACAATTCATACTAGAGAAGAAACGTGATAGACGACGTTTCGAGGGTTTGTCAAAATCTACGCCCGGGTGATCCCAGTTTTATCAACCGGAATGTCTCGACCTGATTATAAAGTCGACTTTTTTTTGGGAACCCCGAGCCATTTATCCGGTGACTCACCGGGTATATTTATTTATATATATATATATACAAATACATAAAAGTGCAACAGAGATCGAGATTGGTGACCCAAGTGTGATACCCGCACCGAGAGGTAGAATGCGGCAAAGGGACAGATTACCTTTTTCATTGATAACCGTTTTCATTAGTAATCTCGAGGTCTCGATCGTTTTATTATTCGGGTAGGCTCAACAGCCTTTCTGCGACGATCGTCCTCCGGGTATTGAGTCAACGAAGTTCCGAAGATAATTGGGTACATTGAGAGTGTACTTGAAACCCGAATAATCGCTGGTACCATTGTGTTAACGAAAAATTTGTTCGTCGAAGGTTGCACAGGATCGAACTTTTTTTTGAGTGATATAAAACGAGAGTGTTTGGATTTTTTTATGGAATTGGTCATTTTGTGGGATCAAGAAAAATGTTGTCCTCCAGATCACGCGATTGATGGGACTTTGGAACCGAGATTATGTTTTTTTTTTCTTCAAACTCTGTGGTAACGATTAGTGTCAAAGTGATGATGACAGAAATGTGGGAAACCTTGGAGAACAGGGGCAGCGAGTTATTTATAAAAGTCCTTGTGATGCTTTTGACAAGTGTGACTTGCAGTTTCTGTAAGCTGTTCTTAATGGTCCGTAGTCCAAATTTTCTTGAAAAAAAAAAAGAATGATGAACATCGATGGGTGAAACGTCGTCATTATTGGCCTGTATTTCTGAAAGTTCACCAGTCTCTTCCAACTCCTTCAGCTTCGATCGCAGTTTTACCGAGGTCCTCTCAAAAATCTTTACCTCCTAGTATTCTATCGTTATAACGGACTTAAAGTAATCAACGTGTAATTCGTACGTATATCCATAAACTTTACAATGCAACAGAGCCCAACGTTTAGAATTTCGTCGTATTTATTGAACAGAGACACGACATAAAATTGAGTTATTCCTCGCAACCGACTTGCGAACGCACGACTGTTTTCTTTCTTCTCTCGTCCGCCTCTCGAATTTGTGTACGCGTGCACTCGAGAGGCAAATTCGGAGCCTCCGTTTCTTGGCAGAGTGATTTAAATCGTAGCGATTCACTTTGACGCTCCGGTCTGCATAATTCGCATTTATTCGTGACGAAATTCACACGAATTCAATAAAATTGTAAGTCTTTGGTCTCGGATGTGTCGCCCACTTGCGAACGAGATTGTGAGAGGTTATCGTATATTTTTATTGTTCGTCGAAGCGATCTGAGCAAATTGTCGTTTGGCACGCATGCACACGTCACTTTTTTCTTCGTTTCGCGTTACGTTTGTAAAACGTGGCGTATGTAATTCACCTTCATCGTAATCATGATTTTCATCACCATTATCCTGGTGTGTCATCTTTTAGATCTCTTTTCTGCACAACGCCGTTTTGTGGTTCTGAACTTTGAAGACATGTTACGGCCGTTGCAGCGTCTGTCTCGGTTATTGCACGAAAAGTGACGTTAAACGTGTTAACCGATTATGATGACTCGTCGTCGGACGTGTTTGGCAGTGAAGCTCGGAGGATTCGATGCCGACGGTCAATACCGATCGTCGGCAAAGAATATTCGTTGGGTTAGTTTTGTCGCTGTTTGGAAACCCTCGGCGTGATTGCTGATATTGCGTATTTGATGGTAGGCAGTCATTGTAGACGCGAGGATTGACGAAAAACGGTTTTGATCGTGTCGATCGGATAGTAACGATTGAGGATTAACGAAAGAAGAATGAGGGAAGGTAACGAGGAGTAAAGACGTTGATCAGTCTCTCGGATGCAGCAAACCGAGTCAACAAAATTGGCTCCACCGTTGTGACGCCGAGTAGTCCGATACGTTCTCGTTTCGGCAGACGAGTGGCAGTCGACGAGCTTGAGGATTGATTAAACGGCGATCGAGTAGTCCGAGGATGGATTGTTTTGGGCTCCGGGCTTGGACCAGAGCGTCGATGCTCGTTGGCCCAACTTGGGTTTCTTCAACGAGTCGATGTCGCACTCGGCCTCGCTGAGCTCCGGCCGATCGCCTCGTTCACCACCTGGACGCGATATGACGTTAGATTGCCCACCGAAAGCTGTCTCTGCAACGGACATTGGTGGCATTCGGAGTGAAGTTCTGCTTGGTACCTGCCATCTTTGATAAGAACGAAAAAAAAAACAGTCAAGTACTATTCGACGAATGGCAAAATGACAAAGATATCGTTGGTGATATCGAAGGGTGCACACTGATCTGATGAATCACTCCCAAAATGTTGATCTTCGAACTACGGTCTGTTCGATAGGAGCGTATACGGCGGAAATCAACAAGTATTTGGGAGGAAACGATGATGAGAAATTCAGACGCAGTTAATAATCGTTTAGCATTTTCATGGTATACATTTCGCTAGTTTCATTGCATAATCTGTTTCCAGATTATGCAATGATGGTTTTTCCACTTCCCAGTGTAACCATTCTCGGAGAAATGACGGTTTCTGTAAAAAGCTCATTGGTGGAAGAGTTCCGATACTTCCTGCTTGCTTCCGAATCGGGGCGGGGTAGGAAACACGAACTTCGATTGACCAGATGGCTCAAAAATCCGAATTTTAATAGTCCAAAAAAAAATTTGTTTGGGTTCGTTAGTTTGATTTGAAACCCTTGATTTTAAACAAACCTGAACAAAGCAAAAAATTCACGAAATTCGTAGTTTCGGTAAATTCAAATTCGGAATTTTGAGCCTTCTGGTCAATCGAAGTTCGGGTTTTCTACCCCACCCCTTCGAATCTACTATCTAACGGTTTTCAGGAAAAAATGTAGCTGTACACGTTTCTATTAAACAGACTGTTCTTGGAAGTCTTCAACGGGACTGAAGAAGAACTTTGATGGCCATTAATTGATGAACAGTTGTGGAAGTTGATTGATCCCATCAGACTACACCAGTCTGTTCTAAAGAGAGTCGAATATACTTACCTAGAGCGTCCCCTCCGCGTCAGCGATTTCTGCTCGCACATCGGTGAGATGTCCGACGAAGTGCTGGACGTAGGATGGTAGAAGAAATCTGAAACTGCCCGAACTGACGAATAGAATACAACGGAATAATGGTGAGATGACAATACGAGGTCTTCGGGATGATGTTTGCAAGTGCGACAGTACTAAGAGGTGAGCTTGATCAGTGATCGGATCAACACCAAAGAGATACTGGAACGTACTGTGCTTTAATTTGCCTGCGTCGAGCTGATTCGATGACTCCGTCCGAGAGCGGGTCAACTGATCCGGGTCGGACTCGCTCTCGTCACTGTCTACATCCCCCGGGGCCTGTTGCTTCCTCTGTTGGCGTCTCCGCGACGATACACTCTTCATACTCTGACAAACGTGTAGCAATAGTGCCTCAGTAATATTATAACATCATCCTCTCTGTACATACCATTTTTGGTCGTTATTTTTAAAGAAGAAGAAAAGTTCAGGAATTTACCACCCCTTTATGTTTCAGGGAATCATTTTGAAGCCCACACATTTTTAGTACAGTTTTCTGAACAGCGAGATTAGGGGTGCAAACTGACTCCATATATTTTGGAAATGTTCTTCATTTAAAATTAAGAGCGTGGGGAAAATGAATTGTAAATTTCATATTTCACATCTATTAAGAATTTAAAAAAAATTAAGATTAAGAGCTTTTTTTTGAAAATGAAAATTGAAAAAATTTATCTATTTCGAAGGTAATAAATACACCGAGGAGGAGTCGATAAAAACATATTTTGAAGAATCAACATTTTGTTAATGAAAAGTGTTATCAAATCGTTCCAGTTTGTACTTATCGCAATCATCAGTTCTAAAAATGGGCGTTTGTTTCCTAGCGATTACTTTTCTATTTTTGATAGAATATCAAAATAGAAAAAAGGATTCACCTCGAGTGAGAAAATTCGAATTGCTCACCGTCGCTGCAGGTGGCGGACTCGCGCATCCCTCCGTCATCGCGTGCTCGTGATACATGAAGCTGTGAAGAAGAGTGTTGTTGGAGTGAAGACCGGCGTTTGAGGCTTCCGCCGTGCCTCCCAGTCCTCCCAGGGCGCCCAAACCTGCCAGGCTTCCCCCGCCCCCCTCCGAAAGCTGGAACGTAGCGTACGGAGAGATGTCCTCCGCCGTCTCTGTAACCCACCAGAGGCATTGCCTACCTTTCAAATCACGTCGGTATTGATCCACGGATCAAAAACTCTGAATACTCCTCCCATAACATTCACGGATGGATGACAATTCAAAATTCTGTGCAATTGGGCGATCCTTCGGGTTGTGAAGGTCATGAAATCCTTGAAAAATTCCCGCTAGCCAATAGTCGTTTGTCCATTTTGGATTGATGTCTTTCTCGATGTTTTATCGACGTTCAATACATCGCTTCTCCTATAGGAAATCGCCTTAACAAACTATTTTAAATCTTGTTTTATGTTCTGGCGGAGTGCTGGACCCCCAGAAACTGGTTTGACGGCAAAACTCTGTAGAGCGTTTCTACATGGTCCTTCTCCACTTATCCATCCTTAATACGCTCGCCTATCAATGATTTCAACGTTGATTTCGAAATTTCGTTAATCCAATATCTAGAAACGAAATATGCACCTGGAATCTTGTCGGTACCGCTCGCGTTCGCAGCCTGCTGAAGCGCTACTTTGTGGATAGTCGCGTAGTAGCGTTCCCTCTGAGTCTCCGCGTTCTGCTGATTCTCCTGGGTTTCTTTCATCGGGCGCTGCACTCGGTCCCCCAAATGACCTGGCAGGACGACTTCTTGAATTCCATAATACTCGTTCAGCGGAATACTCACGAATCAATACTTACGAGTCTTCCAACGAACCACGACAGTAGCGACGGCAGCCAGTAGAGCGAAAGCAGCTATCATAAGAGGTAGCATGACTTTCACATCAGCGTAAAATGGGAGAGCCGTTGCGATACCTCGTTCGGACAACTCCGGAGGTGGAAGTTCTGCGAATCACTCTTGCCGGTCAATGATTGCCTGATTCAATGAACTGGAGGTCGAATTCTGCTTAATGTAGCCAACTTACCACCATCCTTGGTCAAGGTAACGAACGTGAATTCCGCATGGTTGCTACCGGCTACGTTGTGAGCTTCGACCTTCAGTTGATAAACAGTACTGGGAGAGAGATTAGTGACGACGAAGCGTCGCGTCATCTTGACGTTGTTTGAGACGAGGGTCCAGTGGAACTCGTTTATCGGCCTGTACTGGATAACGAAATCGTCAATGGGACATCCGTTGTCAGGCCAGGCGTGAAGACGAAGCGCGAGGGTTGTTGAATTCGGGGATAAAAAAGTTGCCGCTGGTGGGATTCCGGGTGGTAGGCCTTGCGTTCGAACCGAAAGTACCGGGGAATTCGGACTGCTTCCGATTTTGTTGTGGGATGTCAGATACAGATGATACATATTTCCACAGAGTAAACCCTGTCAGGATGATCAAGTAGTACTTTATTTTCTGTTTTTGTTACTTTGGGCACAATAGGTAATGTATTTGTTGGTAGTGACTGCCAAGTTTCCATTGGGATTCTGCTGTATTCCATAAAAATGCTAGTACCGTCTGTCGGGCAAGAGCGTGTACCGCGAAATTTTTTCCTAGAAATTGTTTGAGAGTAGATTCGAAGGTGAGTGGGATGTGGGGCCCTTCGACCAAAATGTTTTAAAACAGAAAGTTCCGTGTATCTTTTTCGATGCCATTTCTCGAATAATTTTTCATTTACATCGTACACTTGCCAGGCAGACTGTATTCAGTGATCGCGCGACACTCACGTTGTACTAATCATCGGTATTCTGCACAGTTCAACAGCGCTCGTATCTCTGATCGAAGTGGCTACTTCCAAAACGGATTTCCTTTCAGCTCACCTTTAACTCATGATTGGTAGCTCGTCGGGGAAGCTGAAGCTCGTGGAGGCTTCCGTGACTCGTGCGATAGTGCAGAGTATATCCGGTCAAGGGTGCACCACCATTGTAGTCGGGTTTCCAGTGAAGAAGAATGCTGCTGGATGTGGAACTAGTGACGTAAAGTACAGGAGCTTTCGGGGGAACTAAAAACGATCGAACGTTCGAGCTCTCACTAGCGAATAACGAAAGAAGTCTAGAAATTTCTACGTTTACAGAAGAAAATAATTCATCACGAAAAATCGATAGTTTACCTTGAACGGTCAGGCTGTAATGCAACCTGTCGCTTCCTTGAGCATTTTCAACTTGGCAAGTGTAATTGCCTCCGTCCTGAGTCTGAAGACTCGCCAGAACGAGTTCACCGGTTTGCAGTACTTGAATGTTTCTGGCTGAATCGGTGTGTATCTGCTCGGAATTTCCCTTGAACCATTCTCTCGTTGGATCACCAACGGCGTTACAAGCGAGAGTGACCGATCCACGCCAGGGTCTAACGACGTGACCACCGAAAGAAGTGATCCTCGCTGGAACCCTATTAGTCGGCAATTCAGCCGCGACTCTCGAGCTCTGTCCTTCACCGACTCTGGTACTTCCGGTTACCCAGAATTGATACTCCACGCGTTGCTGAAGATCCGAAGCCTCGAAGAACGTATTCGTCGCTGGTAGCATTCTCTTACCGTGATTCAATTCTTCACGACCGTCAACGATCCTCGTGTACAGATTGTACTTAGTGATAATCCCGTTCGGTTCCAACGGTGGCAACCAGGATATGAAGAGTGCTTGAGGCGAGCTCACTACTACCTTTATGTCTGCTGGACTTCCCGGCACTGCGATAAAAGGAAATAAACTTTTTATGAAAAATCTCAATGTTCAGTTGACGCTCTAGGATCGTGTTTACCATCCTCGTCCGTGTGGCAATAAGTCGTTCTAGTTGGCACTCCGTCACCGACTCTCGTGAAAGCCACGACTTGGATACTGTAGTTCGTGTACCTTCTCAGACCTGACAACACGATTGTGAGGACACTTGTTTTCCGTACCTTGGAGTACAAAAAGAAAAAAACAGTTTGTGAAATCACAAGATTAATGTAAATTCTGATGGACTTGGCGATTTGGGGGTTAGATTACTGTGAAAGTGAAGAAAGATCATTCGTCGCTCAAGGCAACTTAGTAGCTTAACCCCTTAACGCTATTCTAACAACAGACGTTGATTTCTATTGGAGACGGAGAGATACCAACTTCCATTTCGTCTATTCCTCGCCATACGTCGGTCAAGACAGGCTCGTAATTCAACTTGTATCCTTGAATGATCCCGTTGCTGTACGCGCTTGGAGGCGGTTGCCAGGATACTTGAAGAGACTGAGAAGTTAAAGCGGCGCATCTCACGTCTTCCGGTGCTTTGCTCGGTACTGCAATTGCGTAAGGAATTTAAACACTGGCTTATATATGGTCAGCTGGTTGGCGAGTCTTCAAAAGCTTCACGAAAATATACCATCTTCGAGAGTCTGCGTGGGAAGGGGCTCCGAGAGTGGTCCTGAGCCTACTTGATTGTAGGCCTGGACGACGATCGTGTATCTCGTATAGGGTCGAAGACCCGTCAATCGGAGCTCACCACCGCCTTCCTCGCCGTCACCGATAACGGAAGTGAAGTTGAACGGTGGATTGCCGGAACTTGATTCCCTGTAACCTACGTTGAAGCCTTGTACTTCACCGTGACGCAATTCCGGTAAAGGAGGTGACCAAGTAATCAAAATTTCCGAATGCGAGAGCGGTCTCGCTGCTATGTTTATGGGAGGTCCAGCTGGTCTTTCCGGTTCAGTTCTGACGACCAGTTCGGCCGAAGAGGCTGATCTCCCGGCTGGTCCCTCAGCGATCACTCTTATCGCGTATTTCGTTGCTGGCTTGAGCTCGTCAATGAGAGCTGCGTAGGGAAGAGGTGGTCCGCTGAGTTCTTGCTGTTGCCACATACCACCTGCAATCACGTATCATTAGTAAGCTGTCTTCACAGTAGCATCCTTAGTGATATTCTCTTCAACAATTAGCCGTTGAAGAGACGGAGCGGCGTTGATTAAAGCCAATGGAAGCGTCGGGCTAAGTTTCATTTGTACAGTCTGTTCAACGACAGTGGTTGCTACACTTTTTCCTGGCAACCGTTTGAGGGTACATTCAATAAAGCATCAGGGTTTGTACGATGTAGTGTGCGTGTGTTTTTCTTTTAATTCTTTCTTTCAAATATACAGAGAAAACTTGGGGCCTCGAAGGTTAGAATAAAAACTATACTTCTAAAGAAAACATTATTAAATATAAAAAAGTATTGAATGGAAGATAAAAATTGTAATAATGGTATAGTAATAATGAAGAAATAAAAATAAAAATTTCAATTTTAACTACGATATGGCACGTAAACTGATACGAATAATACATTTTATGCTGCATATTGTTACTTTTTGTAGTATTCAAAACATATTTTGCCCACGTGATTGGAACAATTAGTTTTCAGTATTCTACAAAAAGCACGACATAAAGCGTCACATTTTACTAATAACGTTGCAATATTTTTCGCTAAACACCGAAGATTTATGCTATGTGTATAGTGAAATCTATTCGCTACGAATTTCTCTCTGTGTGGAATGCACATACATACAGTTCCTTCTCTGTATAAGAAAGTCGAAATTAGTCAATAGCCAAATGGTTAGCGTGCGAGCGATAGGTCGTTGTTGTGTATAGGATTGGTAGAAACTCAAAAACTATAGTTTTGAGTTTTTACCTTCTATGCAAATGGAAACTCAAAACTCACTTTTAGTTTCTATGCAAATGGAAACTCAAAACTCACTTTTAGTTTCTATGCAAATGGAAACTCAGAACTCATTTCTAGTTTCTATGTAAATGGAAGCTCAAAAACTATTCTAGTTTTTGATTTTCAAAAACTCAAAATTCTATTCTATCGCCCACGTTCCAATCAAACAGACTTTAGATACGGAGTACCAACCGTCGCCCTCTTTGTACTGAAGAATGTATTTCGAGACTTCGCTCGTGTCCTGCGACTTGTGTTGCCACTTGACATTTATACTTCTCGGGGCAACCATCGCGGTCTCTAGATTGTGCGGTGGTTGCGGCGGTTCTGAAACAATCATGGACATGAATGAAGAAAAATGAAACACGGATGATAAAGATTCTCAAAGATCTTTTCTCGCTATGTGACACCTTGAACGAGAAGTTGAACGAGCTGTTGATCCCTCCCGTAAAGATTGCTCGCTCGGCAAAAGTAAGCTCCGCTGTCGGTAGCTTCGGAAGACGAGATTTGCAACTGGGCAATCACCCCGTCGAGAGTAACTTCCTGCTTGAGCGTGACCCTTTTGGAGATAACGACAAGTTGAGGAACACTGAGGCTATTAATTGTTTCATCGAGATTGCAAATGAAGTTCGGAACAAGCACCTGTAGTTGGTCGATGGATTGAGTTCCGTCTTTCCACTTTTGAGCCAAGTTACGGTTATTGGTTTGTCGCCGTGGACCTCGCAATGGAGGGTCGCGGTGTCGCCCTTTTTCACGGTCACCGGACGGGCCGCAGGCGCGAAGTACGGGGAAGCTTTCGAAAATTACAGCTTTTTGGTAAATGGAAGCAACTGGCAAAACACTTCGAAACGAACCGTGTGGAAAATTTACGGGCCATCCGTAATTGAAATAAAGGCCTTCAAGGACACGTAGAAGATGTACACCTCACAAAAATCTTCAAATGTTCTCATGTAAATTTACATTTTTTTTAGTCAAATCGAGAATCAAACTTTGTAGAATTTATAAACGAAAGGTATGGTTGTTTCATATAACATTAAAAATGTTTCGTCTTTGAGAAACCTCGGTGAAATAATAAAAGCTGTTTCTTTCGTACTCATATGTTACGTGGAACAGCTTCTACTTCATCTTAAAGTCTTTTTTGGTAGACAATCCCTATCGGAATTTCCACGATAAGACCAGATTTGGGCACTACAAAGATGGACCAGTATAATTAGCTTCGACTCCACCTTTTGTGGTATTTTAAAGACTACACCCGATTACTCTAATTGGATGATATACAAAATAGGATATAAATAGTATGTAAAAAACGGGAGGCAATTAAAAATTTAGTGACCGGCCGCTGAGGGCCCATGTCAGGCTACCTGATTAGAGCCCTAATAAAGTTCGGAGGATTCTATGTGGGCCCGGTCAAAGCCCTAATTAAATTTTCGCGCGGGGAGTGTGGTATCCGTCTTTAATGTTTAAGTGTGGTATCCGTCTTTAATGTTTAAGTGTGGTATCCGTCTTTAATGTTTAAGTGTGGCATCCGTCTTTAATGTCCTTCAACGTAAATCATTAGTTGACCGTAAATCATCCTCGCAGCGATGAACCACGTAATTACTCGTACTCACAATTGACTTTGAGCTGAACAACCTTGCCGATCCCGGTACCAATTCCGTTGCTCGCTTGGCAGAGATAAAAGCCCTCGCGATCTTCCTTTACGTGTTGCAAAACGAGGGTACCGTTGCTCAAAAGTTTCGTGTGGGCACGTTCTCGCAATTCCTCGTATTCGCCTGATTTGCTACCTGCATAGATGACGACCGAGAAGAACACAAATACGATCGGAGATCGTTTACGAAGTGAGTGGCAAATGGAGTGATTTTAATAAGATTGAGAAAAAGCTGCAAGGGATTATGAGCGTACCGGTTGCTTTTTTCCATATGATCGCGGGGGCTGGTACACCCTCGGCCTGACAATGAAGGGCTACGTGTCGATTTCTCTCGACACTAACGTCTTTCGGCTCAACGACCCAATGTGGTGGCACTGAAAATCACACGCCCCTTCGCTTCAGATCCAATCGCTTGTTCTTTCTCGCAAAAACAAAAAAAAAAATAAAAAATGTATTCGTAGTTTAGGAAGATCGAATTCAATGCAAAACCGTGGTTCTTGTCACTCGTCGCAAGAGTGATTGGTAAAGAATCGCGTCAGATGTGCGAGACAGAGAGAGAGAGAGAGAGAGAGAGAGAGAGAGAGAGAGAGAGAGAGAGATAGAGTATAGAGATAAGACGCGAAAATTCAAGAGAATCAAACGCACGATTTCATCGTGAAGCGGCTTTTCCTTTGCACGAGAGACTCTAAGACGTGAAAACAGAAGGACAGCATGACAGTAGGAGTAAGAGAGGGGCAGAGAGAGAGAGAGAGAAAGAGAAAAATGGAAAGAAGATATTTTGTACATAGTATTATGCATTATTCCAAACTGTACAGCGACGCAGAAACAAAAACGCGAGCTTTGCGAAAAAACGAGAGCGATCAATGCTGAAGATCAAGAGCGAGAACAAAATGCAATCTCTGGTTATCTCAAGATTGCACGGGACGTATACACAACGATATCATTTATTGTGTAAATTTTTTTTTCTTTTAATTCTTTATTAATTCCCTTTTTTTGTTTATTTTTTCATTGTTCGTTTTCTTCAACGTCAGGGGACTCGTCGCGATAATTGGTGGCGGCGAGTTCTGTGGACTGGAGGAAAAGAGGGTGAAGAGGTCGCTGATGCTGATTTGCGGTAGAATTGTGAACCGAGGAACAGGGATATGTGGTTCTAGGGAGAGTATTCATTTTTTGTTTGTTTGTTTGTTAATTTTCGGATTGGCGGGGGTTACTACTTTACGGTGGTGACAATAAAAAACGCTGCATAAGCGAAATACTGTGAGTGGGATGTTTTACCGAAAAAAAAGGCAATGTGCCACGTTCAAGACCCAATGGATGTGTAAAGTCATCAAATATACGAATGGCATGTGTATGTATGTGTGTATATAGATATATATATATACGTATACATGTATATATAGAGAACGTACAATAAATACGAGTGTATATAAGTACTCGATACAAATATTCGTTTCCTTATGTTTTTCAATGCTGTGTGATAACGAGTGAGAGATAAAAAGTGAGCATATTCCTTGTGAACAATTGGCATGTAAAACGTTAGACAAAAGGCATTTGCGGGACGCAAAGTGTTCGAGGGTTGCGGAGAGGGTGGTTATGGTGGTGATTGGTGATGGTGGCGAACGGGCGTGTGCCCCAGCCTGGTTACCAGGGGTCTTTTGAGAAAAGCGGCCGAACTTGTTTATGTTACTCGCTTTCTAATACGACTATGATAATTCCGGTGGTGTACACGAATAATAAATTTATAATACGTATACTACCAGCCTACGTCTTACTGTTTATGATCTTTATTTTTTGTTATTTTCGTTCGCCATAGCTCGGACGATCGGCGCGGGTATTTTGTTTCAGTGTTTACCAAAAAATTTTCAAAGCCAAACAAACGAAAGCGAATAGAGAGAGGAATCACTTCTGCAAAAAAAAAAAAACAAAAAAACGTGCCCTCGTGTCGATACGTCCGGACTTACGTGCGTCGAAAGAATTCGTGAGAGAACATGACAGACTTAGAATCAGAGAGAGAGAGAGAGAGAGAGAGAGAGAGAGAGAGAGAGAGAGAGAGAGGCAGAGAGAGAGAAAGATAGAAAGAGAAAGAGAAAAAGAGAGAGAAGCGTAGAGATGCGCATAGAGGCAGAGGGGAGCCAAAATATTCGGTATGTACAAGTACAGATATACATAATTAAATTGCCACTTAGCTGATCAAATCGCATGCCACGAAAAAAAACATTTTTCTACGGTGTGTGTCTTTATGTGTGTGGACAATAAGATCTTGAAAACTGTATATTGAAACATGCGGACAATAAACGTAGAGAAACATTCAGAAGAGTGAATTAGAAGAAAAGTGTAGATTTCGTTCCACGGCGTTCGTAAAGTACATTCCTAGGGCAAATACGTATCAGGTGACAAACTGCGTTATCGAGAAAAGAAAGAACGAGCAGATTCTAGATTCCAGGTGTGCCATGGTGACGTGCACATGCCAATGTAAGGATAATACGTAATATTTACACTGTACACTATCGAGTATAAAAAAGAAAAAGATAGATGATGAGAAGATAGTAACGTATCTAGAGAAGAGCATGCTTAGAAAAGATCCAATGTCGTGTATATTAATAGAGACGAAGAGAAAATAAACGAAAAGAAATTTAAGTCCAATAGGCGCACGCACCAGGTACGAATGTTCGAAATATGTAATTGGTTATTGTTAATCATAAGAAAAGATGAGAGGAAGAGGTGCAACTGTTACCTTTATTATTCGGTCAATTCAAGCAAACCTCGGGGGGTCCACGAGATACCGATGCATTCCCAGAGAGCCAAAGCAACGTAAATGTAATACACACTGTGTGGGGGGGGGGGTTTGGGTATTTTGAGAGGGTTGTAGAACAGGGCTGGTGAATTCGTGGTTTTCCTGTTTTTCGAGGAGCGTGGCTTTTCGGGAGATTTCTAAGGGTAGGACGATGGAAGTGTTCGAGGCGACAGGAAAGATTGGGCAGCGGTCATCTCGCCGTGAATTCCAATTGCCAAGTAGCCATTCGGTTGAACCGTGATCCTTAATCCGAACTCAGCACTGACGAGGAACGATCGAAAAATCTTACGGTAAGCGAAATTCAATTCGAATGGCAGATTTGGAAGGATTCTGCAAGCTCGAATTCCCAGCGAGAATATGATCAAGGGAAGACCTGATGACGAAAAGTGCCACGCTAAGTGGCAAGCGCGACGACGAGGCGATGACCCAATGAAGGTTCCCCTGGAACTTCCCTCGGATATATGGCAAATACGTGCTGGATTTGCGCATCGGGAACGACCGATGGGAAACTGGATAAGATCACGGACCTCGGTGTAGAACAACCGAACATTTTGTAAACTTGAATTGATTGCTATCCCGATAAAACATATCCCAATACAAATCCGTATGAACATTGGTCTCATTGAGATCTTGATGGAAGCCAATAGTAGTGTTAATTCCGCTTTGGAAGACGCCCAGACTCATCTCAAACCTAACGTTCATTGTCAGATTCGTAGATGACCCAAAATCTCGATTACCAAGCAAACACGTATCCAGTTGTCAATTTTCCTCAGAAAAGGAAGGACCCCCAAAATCACTGATCACCGAAGATTCGACGCCATCAACGAAAATCCCAATGAAACCCAAACAGAACCCTGAATTGTTCGATCGTCTGATCCGAGGTCCGTGGATCACGCGTTCGGCAAGAAAAGATCTCGTGATCTCGGTGCGCGCTCGACGTAACTGATATTCGACTGCCTCACGCCTTCGTTATCGTACAAACGTTTGGTTTTCGCGAAAATTGAAGGATGTCGGGTGCTTTTTTTATTGGTTGTTTTCGTTTTTTTTTTTTTTTTTGTGATCA
>JAPYZJ010001137.1:0-57423 GCA_030522765.1 Ophioninae sp. B BG-2022a | reverse complement strand
GCGTTTGCAGTGCGTGGGGGAAGGGGGAGTAAGGGGTTTTGTGGAGCCAGCGTCGAGCCTGCGAGTCTTTTGTGACGCAACGTCACAATATATACACAAAATATGATTTTCAATGATAATGAAAAGACGGAATAAAAATAATTTCATTGCGTTCTAGCGAGAAGAGCAACGAGGAAACTGTATTTCGATTCAGTTGCAAATAAGATTTGGAGTCAGTTTGTTGAAACATGTTTATACTTATCTATATTTATCTATAATATATTACAGTATGCGAAATATTTACTGTTGGTTCAGAAGGATGTTCAAGGTCAGGCGTCTTTAAGCTTCTCCTGCTTATCTATATGCAAATGTATGTATAATACATAAATCCATTGTATACATAGGCTATATGAGGTTGCTGCGAGCACACACAGTGGTGACCATTAATACCGTAACGTCGGGGCTCTTGAAATATTCTCTCTAGATCCGTGCTTGCAAAAGTTACCTCGTTTCATAACGAAATTCCATTAACCCATGAAGAAAAGTTCAGGTTTGAATAATAAGTGCTTAATTATGCACCGTGATATTTAACTCGTGCTTCTCTTCTAATTTACTGAGTACCGATCGTAACTGGTAGCCGAAAGAAGAAAAGCTTTTTGCTTCATGTGGCGTTGAAAGTTTTGCTTTTCAATCGAAGTCACAGTTTACTTTATTCTGTTTTAAATTGTTTGTATACATTCTTGTATGAACGAGAATATGAATATTTGTGCGGCGACTGACTCGAGCTTTTATTGAATTTTAAATTTAAGACGTTAATAGATAAACGGTTGGGCAAAAAGTTAACAAAAATTGGGGAAATCGTTGGTTTACAAGGCTATATCATGTAGTATATTTCCAGCATTATAAACAAGTTAATTTAATGATAAACTGATCGTGTGTTTGTTCTAACTAAAAAAAAAATTCTCGAAAAAATATTTTTGACAAAAACACCGTTAGTTTTAGGTGAATTTAAAAAAATGCCTTTTTTAAATCAAAACATGGTCATATACCTCATTATATACAATGTATTGATTTTAATATTAAATATGTGATTTCCTCTTCAAAAGAAATATCAAATACTTATTTACAGGATCGACGCCGATGGTCGGAGTATTGCTTGGGCAATCACCGAAGTTAACAGCGCGTAGGTACTCGTGAGGAAGAAATCAATGAAAAAAAAGTTGTTAACCAAAACAGACATTTTTATACAAAATTAATTAAATCAAAGTTAATAAATCGTGAATCAGTAACGTGTTTTTGTTTGAATATTCGCATGCTACTGTAATTAATGTATATTGTTAGAAGCAGATAGATCGAAGTGTGTCATTTTTGCTAATTGAACGATACAATAAAGGGTATTAATTGTCCCACAAAGAAACGGTACATCACTATATTCTATACACAATCACACGGATACTTTTAATAAAATCGGTACTCCAATGATTCCCTGGAGTGTTTTCCCGTCCAGTTTGTTCCCATCAAACGCGATAATCACAGGTGAGTACATGAACGCACAAAAGCCTACGCTATAAGGTTTATTGGGATAGCCAGTTAATCAGTTTAAATCACTATCTATAGACCCAACGGTCCAATGTTATGGCTCACAAAGAAACGATCAATTGTTTCGTCTATTTGAAACTGATTGTTCGATGAGTTCAAACGGATCGTCATAGTGAAGCCGTTTTGTCGAATATTCTAGTTCAACGAAAGAGTCTTGCTATCGAATAAGCATTGATGTGTAAAATTGGAAGGCGTAGAAGGATTTGGCAGTTTTACCGGTCTATACGATACGTCATAATTATTCCAATGTACTATTTAAATTTTCCGAATTATAGAGGGATGTTGGCCGAGCCAACAAACAGAGACCTCTTGTCTCGACTCACCGTGTAGTGGTTTTGGGCTTGGACCACGTACCCACTTGATGTACACTTACATACACCTATATGGGGAATTCACACAATCGTGAATACATTCGTGGAAGCTTACCCATGAGTTATGGCGACGGAGAGACGCAACTCGGTTGGTTGCACGTGGTTGATTATACGGTGGGATTAACTCGACTCGTTCTACGACCAAACCACCTCTATAATTTTCTTCGAAGCTTCGAATTCAAGTGTAAAGCTGGTACTCGATTGCTCGACCCTAAATGCCCTTTATTCGTCACACAAACCGTTACCCACCGTTGGGAAAGAGACATTCGATTGGTTGGCTGAACCGAAGAAAACAGCTTGGAACTTGGATGAATCAACGAACTGAGTGAATCGTGCTTCGTTTGCGTTAGAACTAACACTAACTCGAATAATTAGAAACTGCGCCAAATTCGAAAAGTTTCACTGAGATGCCTTTGGTTTTTACGGTATAATATGTGTTATTTTGAGTAAAGAAAAAAATACTATTCCAACTCTTCAATTTGGACTTTCAGAGGGAGAGATATATCCCCTTGATAATTACGTCTTTGAAACATCCATTCTGCTAGCTGCAACGAGATATTTTTTGTACCTCACTGTTTAAACGAAAAACGGAAAGATTCGTTACAGAGTCAAGTTTTATTCGACCAAACGTTTACCATCCAATGAATTTTCAAAGGATTCTCCTCCGATATTTATGATTCGTGAGCATGGCAAGAATCGAGCCCGAGTAGTGGGCCATGATCGTGACTATTGTTCCAAATGGAATTTGATCCGAAACGAAGGACGATCGGACAAATCGAAATCGGTGATAGTTGGGACCAGGGGCTCGTCGAATAACGCGGTCTGAAGATGCAGATCTCGTGCAATTCTGTATGCCACGTACGTATGCATAGTTATGAGACGGTGGATAACTTCTATCGATGTAATAGTTTGGTATTCCGAACACGCACGGAAAGATCTGCTATTGGCGGGGTGTGAAAACGTACTCGGGGATTCTCGATCTTCAGGGCTCCGCAGCCAGTTTTCTTGCCGAGAACAGCAAACGCTGCACGCTGCGAACTAACCAGACACCGAAGGTGAAACGTTAAGGAGAAGTGGAAAAGATACGGGCTGTGCATGACTCGGCGTAATGACGCAGTCCCCTGGTACTAGGGGCGCTCAAGACACGTCGTATTTTGGTATTCTTAGACTTGAAAAATTCACTCCCCAATAATGATATACACGTCTGACTCCTAGAATTCGCGACACTTCCATGCGGTTAAATGGCTATGATGTATTTACAGAAAAGGATCACATGTAGCAGTCCATTTTCTGCGAGTGCCAAAAAAATTTGGGTGCAACAGATAATGTTGGAAATCCTTATCAGAATCATAAAAAATTGTAAGCAAGTTTGCGTACCGAGTTATGTATTATTTATTTCAATGTCAACGAAAATTATTTTTCAATTTTTGATTTTTCTCTTCCTCAAAATTCTTTACGAAAAACCTTTTAATTATTTTTTGAGTCTCGACCAGAAATCTAGAATTCGAAACTATTGCTAAATATTTCATGGATTACTAAAAATAAGAAACTAAAAAACGATACAAATTTCAAGCATGAGTATGTCGCTCTCGAAGATTTTACACAGATTTTGTTTTAATCTAGGAATGATGTAGTGACCATCACCAAAGTGGTGTTCCTTGTAGGACATAATAAGGCTTCGATCATTCTACGTTTTCATAAAATGAGATTCACCTTCAGATCTCTGCTTCCACAATTGTTACTTCCGGATACAATTAATTTTTAATGTCACAAAAATCTGGTTATGGGGCTTTGTAGATTTTTCAATCGTGATGAGAGTTCAAGATTTTTTAGATTTTTCAGACATGCCGAATTTTTGGGTTTTTCAGGTATTCTTCATCGCGAGAACCTAACGATTACAAATAATAGCACCTTTAATCAAATGCACCATTGAGTACCCACAAAGGGTTTTCTCACGAGTAAAGGAAAGAATGGTCGCAGCAATAAAGCTTCGTATGAAATCTGAGGAGCTTTCATGAGATTTAAGAAGAAAGAGAATCTGCAACAAAGGGTCGTCTCGCCTTGTTCGTGCTAACCGGGTCGTAAAAACTACGCGCAAACGGGTTGAGCGTCATAGGCGAATCTTCTCTTTCAAGATTTATTGCGCCTCGCTCGACAGAATTTTATTTGCACCATGATGTACAGAAAAGTAGGTGCCGCTGTGCGTAGTCGTGTAATAGCTAGTAGACAGTAGTCGTAAGATTTTTTAACTGCGGCTCATGTGCGAATTGAGTTACAAGGTAAAAAAAATCAGAAAGGAAAAAAGCAGATCCAAGCCCAACTCTGAATATCGATTTGCTTTCACCAATACATCAGGATGGACGAGAAAAAATTATATATAAAAAAAAACCGTTGCAAGAAAATGGTACTTTTATTTTTGAAAAATCGTTATTTCGATAATGATGGGCTGCACAATTTTCCAAAACATCTGGATTTCTATATTAATGGATTGAAAATATTTCCGAAATGGAGAAATGAGAATTTAAGCAAAACGGTTGAGGCGATAAAAAAACACAGATATAAATATACAATTAATGGATTTTTTTCAAAAATCTTCAAAACTCCGTAATAAAGTCCAGCTTCGTGGCTATCTCAATCTCTTCTTATATTATACGAAATTTCGTAATCATTGTATCTGATAATCGAAGGACAGTCACTTTTCATTTTCGTATCTCTGAGGGATCATCAGTTTAGTAATCCTATTATTTCTCATGACGGATAACATATGACAGGGAAATTTCATAATTCCATGAGAACCGGGACGAAAAGAGCGGTAGAGGTCTGGGCATTGCACAATAATGTGAGGAATAGAGTCCCTGTCTTAGTCGAGTGCATAACGTCGTCGCATATTGTTCTTGATTCTCCTGTGGTGATGATAATGCTAATATATTACTGCGTCACGGACAAGCTCCTTTCGCAAGGCGTATAGTGTTTTCACGGGACCTGGCTTAATCCTTATCATGCAATATTGAACGATAAGCATGTATGCAGGATATCGTAAACATTTAGGTAAAACATAATAAAATAGAATTTCCTTTATTTATAGCGTTCGATGGTGATCCATGATATTGTTGATGTGGTTTTGACAATGGTTTTCAAAGAAAGTTATCTTCAGAGGACGAAGCAATTTCAAGCTTTTTTCAGGTCAGACAAATAATTTACGATCTATAGACGGTAAAAGTGTCAGTGAGAAAATTCTATTCAAATATATACATGTATACGTATATACGTTGTTATATATGTCATACCGATTTATCGACGGAAATCGAAATTTTACCGATAATTGCTTGCATAGACGAACGGTTTTTGCTACCGTGAAACGTTAAGGAAACGATGGTGGAGAATGGTGCGCCGAGAAACAGAAAATGGGCAAAATGAAACTGTAAAAGGTAGATTGAGACATTACTAGAGGAAGGAGGGAGATGAGCGTTAATACGGAATAGATTCACGATATCGACAATATCTGTTCTGCTGTTCACCCTGGCAGTAAATTTTTCTCCTCCATCAAGCCTTGTCTTTAATTCTGGTCGAACGTGGAATTCTATATTGGGTCTCAAGTGATGTAACGTTTCGTAGTCTGAATTCCCATATTATTTTGTCAATACCGTTTTGTCTGTTGAAATTCCGGGTCTGCTTTATCCGAACATTAATTTGCATATTCATATGAAAGTAGGTTAAAAGATCGTTACGTTAGTCCATTTATTTCACGGATTTCCACACTCTTGTGGGCAAACCAATCATCAAGATCTGTAGAATTTATAGACGTAGAACTTACTGAGTTTATTCAACGTTAAAAATGTTTAATCTTTAAGAAATTACGATAAAACACTTACAACTATTTTTCTCCACTGAAATATCTCGTCATTCAATTTCTACTTTGCATTCAGTAATAAGTTCTTATAATAGACACGTATCTCAACGATCATCAGTCTATCCAAGTTTCGACTACGTAGTCTCGAAGAAAGTAAGATTCCAACAGTACGTTCGAGTACGTTTCTGGACTGTGTTGAAGCTGTAGTACATTGATGTCCTACGAAGCGTCCAGAAAAATTCTCCATAGGTCTTTGACTTTGAAGGTAGGAAATAGTCGACAGGTCTAAAGTTTCCGATGCGTATGAAGTTTCTGTCAATCGTGACGGTCTAATGTGAATACGCCTAGTGCAGAGAACGCAGAGCGCAATCGGTAGGAAAATGTACAAGTTCTGCTGGTCTGACCGCCTGTGGAGTACGCGTAGGTTCCGCCTGAGGGTTTTCCAGTGATGCGGGTATTTCCAATGCCAATACTTCACATGAAACGTGAAGAGAGTCGGCAAACGAGCTGGTAGGCATACAGTTCTCTACATATTCGCTTCCCTCTCTTTCTTTCCCCTGCCCATAGACCTTATCGATCGACGCCTGTGGGTCTAAGTCTGTATGAGCGGATATTTGACGATGTATATTTACCTATATTCATAGGTCAGAGTGTATGAAATAATCAACGGAACGGGAGCGAATATCGTGAATACGCGCGCAGAATGCAACTTCGTACACACGTGAAGCCTGTATCGTTCCGTTGCATTGAGGTTAAACGTTTCTCGATGCTAGGAACTCTCATCGGTCCCATGGATCATCAAACGATTCACTGTCGGTATACAAGACCGCTCTTTATATTCCACTATTGCACAGTACTACTCGCAGAAGAGCTCCAAGAATCTCACACAGCCGAGGATCAGCCAGCTGCTAAGTATGAGAACGCGATGCTCTTTTCTCGCTCACTGAATCTCACAAGTCTACAAGACGGTGTATGAGAAAGAACACGTTCCCAACGGTAGTCAAGAGACCCATGTCTCCACTTGTAAAAGATTTTTTTATTTATGGCTTTAACTGTAAGTACTAATAGGGTAAGTCTAGGGTAGTTGGTCATAGATTTTCTTAAACGCTATTTAAAAAAAACTCAAACAAATAACAAAGATTTCACTTTTTTATTTTTTTTGCAAAAAATTTCCAATTATCCTTGCTCTCACGTGCGTCACGAAGCAAACTTAATGGCAACTAGTGCTACCTAGCCAACAGTCCCATGAATTATTTTGCCATCTCTACCTTATGGCCATCTCCCCCGCAATGGTTTATGGTTTGCCAACTAACTTTAATCGATAAAGATTTTTTTTAAATAAG
This sequence comes from Ophioninae sp. B BG-2022a, assembly GCA_030522765.1. Classification (NCBI taxonomy): domain Eukaryota; kingdom Metazoa; phylum Arthropoda; class Insecta; order Hymenoptera; family Ichneumonidae; species Ophioninae sp. B BG-2022a. The sequence continues at coordinate 50,281 of JAPYZJ010001137.1, read as the reverse complement.
TAAAAAATTATTTCGTGACGATTTCTGTAAATGATCAAGTCTTCCACTGAAATTATCACAAGTTCTGAGATGAAATACTGTATACTGGAGCTACTGTGACAGTGCGGATTACTTTGACACATTTTGGGACTACTTTGAGATCGTCAGTTTGTTTAACATTTCCTGGAGCTACTTTGACATTGCTGGTTACTTTCACACTTTTTCGCCTTTTTTAAGTCGCTTCAATTGTATACAGAGAAGCATAATTAAGCCAAACTTTAATTTTCATTACTTTTGTAATGACTAATTGTTTTCATTTATTAATTTTCAATACAACAGTAGTAAGTTGCAAAAACTGAATTCTGTTGTGAATTTGACAAGATTTTTTCTGGTCCTGAATTTGAAAAGATTTTTTGGTAAAACATGAATTTCATGAGTTAAACTTCGTTAGTTCTTTCTACCATTGGCAGCTTACATCCCCGATCTATTCGTCTACCATCCGCATTCGGATATTAAATTACATTGATTAAAAATACAATTTTCGTATTCTTTCCACATTACACAAATCTAGAGTTGTAGAAAATATATTTTGTTCTTGAAAATCTTTGACCAGACCCGATGTTTCGAAGGCAATGTTCCAGCAGTTGTCTGCCGAATGTGTGACGTACCAGTTTGTACACAACGCGTAGAAGCTTCCGCATATTTGTCCGGACAACTAACGTCCACTGAAAAATTCCATGCATTCTGGAGAGCAGCATCTCTCATACTGGTTTGCTATGCATTCTACTATGGTGCTCGAGCTGCTTGTCTTATGACTATATTCCAAAAATGTAACGACGCGTGCAGTAAAAAGGTTAACCACCTTCGAATATATCGCAGAATGAAAAGTAAACGAAACACAGGAAATGCGTCAGTGAAAAGTGCAAATTTGTTTGCAGTTATAGAATAATTGTAAATAATATATTGTTTCGACGATAAATAAATCCCTCGTTGGAATGCTTTTAAAACGTAGAGATTTATTGTCAAAAATTCTTCAATTGCAGTTCACAAATTGCACGAATTCAACAGGTTTCTTAGCAGTAAACTGCATCGATGTTTTTAATCGAGTTCACGTTTCCATCGTTGGGACGCAACAAATTATTTCCTGCAATGGTTTATTTCAATTATCGGAAATTATACATTGCACGTTTTAACGATATGCTTAGCGAGAATTATTTTAAAAAATATCTACGTGATTTTCATAAATACTATTCTTTTTCATAAATACATTCTTTATGCTTTATATTTTGGTATCTTATTTTTAATTGATTTATTGTACTTACTTATTAATTCATCTATTGATTGTACTCTATTATATAGAAAAATATAAAAAACAAGATAAAATATGAAATTCCTGCAAAAACATAGTTGAGTTACAAAGGTAGAAAATAAAAAGAATATACGGGAAAAGCAAAGTCAAACAACCAAACGTAAAAGCAAAATTTCAATTATTCTCGCAAGTTAATCTAGTATCGAGTCCATTTATTAATTAATTCACAATTAATAAACGATAGTACAAAGCTCAAAGATTTTACTGAACGAGAACGGGGTTCCTAGCGTAGGCAATTATTCTCGCAGCTCTTTGTCTAAACGTGGTTCAAATGACGTTAAAAGGCAGCGACATTTGCGGGGATTCGTTGAACCCGGAGTACTACATGGTCCTTTCCGAGGAACGTAGCATAATAAGTCTTCGCGAAAATTTGTACCAGACGATATTGTAGAGCTTTACTCTCACACAGACACATTGTCGTCGCGCGTGCATAGCAATTTGAACCGGGCTTTGTGCAGAGGTATACAGTATGAATTACAGAAGAGGATGGGACGACCAGCATAATGCTTGAAAATTGTTATCGAAGGCACACTTATCGAGGTACAGCTGCGAAAATTTAAGACGTCTTTATTCAGTGAGAATTTCAACAGCTGATGATAAAAAGCTCATCAATCGCGTCAAAAAAGATCATAAATCAATATTGAGCGAGTTGTAAAACGCAGGAATAAAAATAAAGAGAAAAATCAAATAAAGGATTACGTAGAGTGAATGGGATTGAAGTTCACAACGTTGGAACGCAACGAAAATTCGTTTCCAATTTCTACATTTCTTTTTCACAGAAATAATTACGGAAATTCAATAATAATTATTTGAGCCTCGATGAGAAATCTAGAATTATAAAATGTAGAAAACATTTACAAATTACTAAAAATTTAAACTGAGAAAGGAAAAAAAAGATATTTCGTTCAGTTGCAACAACGAGTACTTCAAGCTCATTATAATCGAGTACACCAAGATGGAAGCTTGCAAAAAGCCAGGATTTCGTTTTGCCATTTCAAATTTGTGCGGTGTCAAAACCCCTTTCTTGATGACGGAAACAATGAAACATTCGAGGTGTAGCCTCCAGACGCGTTTAATTCCAGAGAGTGCCTCGTTTGGTTTGCGGTCAGGATGAAAAACAAGAAATGGTAGTCGGATAGTCGGTTTCGGATTTGAAGAGACGAAATATCGGAGAGTGCGAGAACACCGACCGGATGTAGCGTAAATCGAGAAAAAAGAATCTGCTGGATCATGTTTTCGTGTTTTTACGTCTGCGAGTGGACTTTGGTCCATAGCTAGAACTATCAAATGGTCACTGACGGCGATTCCCGATGGATAGCTCACATCCTCTAAAACTGTTCGAGGATCTGCTCTGGCGATCCCACCTCAGCGATTTCGGTTCCTCATCCACTTGTCAAGCTAGAGAGGCGGAACAATTTATTTGCGAAGCACTTTACTGCAGCCCATATCGAAGTATTTGATTTATTTCGAAGGATAATTTAAAAAGATGACATATACAAATATTTGTTTACCTACTGTACAATAAATTGATTCTGATTCACTCCGATAAAATAGCTTTTTAGAAATCGATAATTTTTGCCCAAAACTCGTCAGTACAACGTTCTGTCGATCCAGCAGAGTGGCAAATACTAAAACATCGTTTTTCTATGGGCTTGAAGTTTGCATGATTGGAACGCTGCGAAATATACTTTTATTTACTATTTGTATTGATATCAATAATTTTGCATATTTACATTTTACGTCGTTCCGTAATGATTCTAAAAAATGGATGCATATGTTCCATAGATTACGTCCACCGAAGAAAATTGTTTGTTGAAAAAACAACTTTGTAGATTTGCACATAACAGTCAAATTTATGTTAGGCTATACGATCCGGATACATATGTGATTAAAATGCAGTGTTTGTTTCATTCTGACAAACTTTGTGATGTACTGTGCCTGCGACAGAAAGAGAGAGAGAAATAGTATGCTCTCTAACCTTTCAGTCCAACTGTAGAATATTCTTTGCCGCTATTAATATCGAACGCCGGACGATATTTACACAGAGTAGAGGTCTTCGTGCTAATACCAGTATTTCTGCAAACAGGATAGAGGATCAATCCCGACATCCGCAGAGAGCAAATATTAGAGTGGCTTCAATTTGGGGATGATGTATAAGCACGAATGCGTGAGTTACTACGATAATCGCGTGTACATTGGCGGAGCTAGATAACCACTGCAGATCGAAATTATATATACACGGTGGACCGTTTAACGTCACCACTTCAAACACTTCCGTTGCCTTTAGAGCGACGAAAAAAATATCACGAGGTAGTTTATTGATTTCGAAGGGCTGATACATTGGTGAAAAATGTATTCTGTCAAGGTCATAGTTTATGATCGGTCAAGGTCAAATGATTTTTTTACCAAAACACTTTGGTGAAAAATCATTTCAAGATATCATAGGTCCTTCAATGATTTTGAAATGATTTTCATCGAAATATTTCGGTGAAGATCGATAACATAGGTCGTTGCACTACGAATATCAACTATACCATCTTTTTTTTAAAGAATTTGGTTCTTTTTGAAATATCATTGATGATCCTGAGAATGCAAAAACGATACCTAATCTTGTCAGAAATTATTTTTTTACCATTGAATCAGCTTTTGGAAATCAATCAAATTACTGTCTTACAATTTCTCGTCACTCTAAAGGCAATAATTATATCTCGGGTGGTCATGTTAAGTGACCCACCCTGAGCATGTATATCCAGACCCAGCCGTGCGTGCACGCACAGCTATACGAATGAATAATTGTCACGTATTCGTAAAACTATATCTACGACTGTGTGTGCATATTTGTTTATTTTGTAGAGGCTGTGTATAGTGATGTTTGGAATTTATTTGCACTAAAAAATGATAGGTTAGGGACTGTATCATGGAATGGATTAATGTGAACTCTGAAAGGTTTCCATGACTTGGAATTTATTTATTGCTTGTGACTTGATGTATATGAGGCATTCCATGCCGATTCGACCTGGGTTTGACAGGTCACCTCTCCGATTCGATCCGCGATTTTTTATGTTATTGTACTATCTCTGAAAAGCACTCGAGAATTTTTTCACATTTTTTCGGAACGATTTGACCCCACCATATTTTTTATAAACAAAAAATTAACGCCCAAATTTAAAAATCGGAAAAAAATCACAAAAGTCTTGTGTCACATATTAAACACTGTGAGCGTTGAAAAAAAGTGGGCGCGCGTTTCGTTTGACATACAACGCGCTTTTTTCGAAAAAAAAAAAAAATGAATTCAAATATTTTTAGAGTTTCGCTTACAAATGCCTAATTGACTCTGCTAACCTACTGAAAAACTAGAATCTTAAGAACTAAGGCTATCCTGAGAACGAGCACCTTCGGATTGAGTTCCTAAACTGTATAAAATCCGCATAAGTGTCGATCGAATTATATTGATATTTTAATATCATATAATATGATACGAAGATAGTAATATCGAATTATGTCCTCCTACTTGTAAGGTAATGAAGTAATAAAATTAGACACAATTACCATCGAGTAATTAGTAATCTCAGCATTCATAGGGATTGATATGCATCGTTAAAAAAGATCGGATTTCCGTTTGACGTTTCGCCGTTCTGCTTTGAAACATTCTGTATCAAAAGACGACAGGCTTTGAATAATTTGATACAGAGGTTTTCAATATTGATGACGAGCAGAAATTCGAACCATTGGTACTTCTATCATGCTTCAAACAAGATTAATTCACGCCGAGTAATTGAATTTCCGGTTCGTTATCCCGTTTCTCCTCAACCCGCTCTTAAAAAAAAAAAAAAAACAAAATAACCCAGATGGCATAAAGTCGATAAGAAATGTGCCTGTCAAGTTCGTGTAATTACTTCGAAGCGTCGTTCAATATCAGGCCGATATTCCCATTCCTGAACATCAACGGTTCTTATCCAACTTTACATTTTCCCTCTTTGGGCTTCTTTCATCGATATCGACTCTTTCCTTGTCCGGGAATAATTAAGATTCATCGAGAGTAGCGAGAAGGTTTTGAACTATTGTTTCCCCGGCAAAAAGGGTCAAGAAATGGAGGTGGAAAGTGCCTGGTAAAGAAAAAAAAGGTAGAACGCTCGAAAAGCGGAAGGTTTCCAAGCGATTGTTTTCCTATACAGTGCTAAGAGGACTTTAATCAGTGGAAGTTGCCCGCGGTAAGAGCTGAGATCCTTGGTCTTCGGCCGACCCCGAGACAGATCGGAAAACGAGCTTCCGAATGTTTTGTGATAGTTTCTTTACAGTTTTCCTCGGCAATAGAAAACGAGGACTGCGAGTAAATAGGGGGCTATTGAGACAAAATATGGCACTCGAAACTTCGAAGCTGGAAGTCAAATGAAATTCAGGAAATATTTAAGATTATCTTTGTAAATATCTTTCGTATGAATTTCTTCGATATAAATCAGGGATTTATATTGGAAATATAAATCTCTTCGAAATTTCATATCAATGCAAATTTGGATATAACTAGCAAAAAAAAAACCATCACTCATGCATACGGAATGCAAACACGATTCTGACGTTTGCATAATTGGACTGCAATGATATTTTTGATTAATTTACTTTTACCATTAATTACCATTACCATTCGCAATCAAAATTTTGTTTAATTAGTCTGGCATGATTGGTCTAAAAAACAAAGCGAGGATCGAGTTATCGATGTGTCATTGGATGAACGTCCATAAAATCATGGTCGCTGTTGCATTTCTGGTAATTTGGTCCTCATTCTCTTGTCAATTATATAGGAAACGAGGAGAGGGAAATAGGGCCCCCTTCTTAACCAAAATACGTCACGAAAGGGGCAGAGATGAAACTTCTTGACTAAGCTAGAAAAGCGTGTGGCTTTTATCATCGAACTTTAGTACGTTTGGGTTCAGAGGTCTTTCATCAAACAAGAATATATTTTTTGTATGTAGAGAGTCTGAAAAATTAGTTTTTTCAGGTTTGGAAATTTTCGGATGGACCATTGGATAAGAAAAATCCAAAGTTTTGCAAATTGCAGGGGGCTGTGACATTATTAATTGTTAATCAAATATTTTTTTATACTAGTAGTATATAGTGTTAACTTAGTAATTTTTTATATAAGTTCATTTTTTTAATTTATAAGTGCTGACAAAAATAATCGTAATATTGGGTATTAAACTTAATAACATTTATATTTAAATGTCTTCCTAATTAATAATTATCTTTCCTTTCCACTTTTCCACCTTTCCAACTGTAATTAAAATGCATTTTTCACCCATTTTATTGAAGTTCTATATACATTATTAATTATTTAAATTAATTAGCTGTAATGACGTTTAGAGGCGTCGCATAATGTATCATCTTTATCTTCGATATTATCGTGATATATATACAGAGATTTCACTATTACGATCTTAATGATGTGTTCTTTTCATTATCATACATTTCCTCACTCACAGCTCTATTTGCTTCATGGTTGCTACCAGAGCATATGATCAATCAATCAATCAATCAATCTCTCCCTCTCTCTTTCTCTCTCTCCCTTTCCCTCTCTCCTTCTCCTCATCTTTCCTATCCCTTCTCTCGTCATTCGACTATATGACACAATTATGTTGTACAATGCGCACTGACCCTCGGTGTGCATGTCATGTGTATACGAATCCCGACCTCACATGGTCTCGGTTCACCGAACGATAATTGTTCGGGACCTGGTTAAATAAATACGTTCGCCCGTGTACACATTAATTGCCTATATACTTATGCGCCTAGGGGGTTATTAAAACCGTGGTGGATACATGAAAATTTACATCGCCGCCCATGTAACGGTAAATGAATATTTCTTCAAATCGAATCGATTTCACTACCAACAAATGACAAAAGTGAAGAGCAAGCAAAAAATACAGGTGCATACAAATTTTATCGATCTTTTTTAAAGTGAAAATCTCCCACAAAATTTGGGGGCGTTACGGTATTGCTGGATAGATTAAAAAAACGCCAAAATATTTGCAAATTTGAGAAACATAATCCATTAATAATTTCAGAATTTTTCACTAAATAATTTAATAGTCATAAACGTCTTTTTCAACGAATCTTTATCTCTACCAAATATTTTACTCTCAAAGTGGACGAAGTAAGTTTGAGATCCTATGATAAAGATGAACTTGAGAATATTTATTTAGTATTTATATAATCTAAACGAACTGACAGCTAAAGGCCTCAATTATTGCAAATTCTTTCTCGTTCGATGTTAATTTCTATCGATATAACAAATATCTAAAAAATACAAAACATATTTAGATACAAAAATACTATAAATAATGTATTAAAATAAATATATGGCCCGGCTGTAAAATAACGTTTTTATTGATCGTCTCGTAGATAACGAATACTAACTTCTATCGCGTGAATTCGGTAAATTCTGTAATTTCAGTCAATAGGGAGTATTCAGGCGGCCAGTACCGATAAGCAAATCCTCCCGTTATTCCGGATGCCCACCGATGGTAAAAAACGGTTTATCGCGACGTAGTAGGAAAATCGTTTTGATTGAGAGCCCGGAGTATGTTTTTGAAATAAATAAAGAAACGTTCTGTGTATCGATAACGGTATAATGCGTTTTGAATGAATGTTAAATCGTGTGGAGCCGATAAAATCGGGCAAGGCGCCAACGAAACTTCGCATTCACGATTCAACAAACGATCCATACTCGTGCAGATAAAAGTGCCTGGTATCACCGCTATAAATCGGAGTTGGTTTATTAAATAAATTTTTGAGGGTGTATCCTCGCAAGTTATTATTTGTCTCATCACGAAAAAATGTGGTGATGTATTTTTAGTTTAGAAGGTTAAAGTGCTTGAAATGAAATTAAATTAAAAAATTGACGCAATTATTCGATATAGAGAAATAATCTCGCTTACATTATTCGCTTGGGTGTATATGTACATTAGGGTGGTCCTCATTAGGGGGGTGTTAAAGAATTTCGACAAGTTTGTCTACCAGACGCGTCCGAAATAAATAAATAAAAATGTGTGCGAAACCCCAGCACTGTAATTCAATAAGAAGGCGTACCTTTCAACTGATTTTATTTCCTATTCGAATAACATGGGATTTTCAAACTAACTCAGTTATTATTTTTTTAAAGTGCTCCTAAGTATGGAAAAAAAAATTGTTCATATAAAGTGGCAATTGGAAAAGAACATTATTCAATCGCTACTAATTAATTCCCCATGACCATCGTTAAAATAAATTTTTAATTATCTTACAAACTGACTGTTGAATGGGCAGTTTTTTTCTTTTTCATATTTCCATGTCAAATGTGCTATTGAAAAGGGAGAATCACCAACAACATGCCCAATTCACCAAGCAACCTTTTACTTATTGCACCCCTCCCCTGTCAGCTCCTCTCTACTTTCTCTCCCTTTTTGCGCATTATCATAAATTCCTACATCCCTTGCTCCCAGTGCGCATCTTTGATACCATTTTCGTTTGTATTTTGCAATTGTGCGGTTACTTCCACATTGGTTGGCACTGGGCCACATAAACGCTAAAGGACACATAAAGGGAAGAACGCACGTTGGTTGGCCCGAGATGAGCGAGGGAGAGGTCTTCGCCCGTACAGGACCGTTTGCGATAAACAACCCTTTCATGCACAACGTACAGTTTTCGCCTCCCTCGAGGGCACCTCGATCGATCGAACATATATATATATATATAGGGTGGACTATTCAGCGTAACCATTCCGAATATCTCCATTGTTTTTAGAGCGGGGAAAAAATGTCACACAGTAATTAGAGTGGTTTCGAAGAGTTGATGAAATAGTGAAAAATTTCTTTTTGTCAAGGTCAAAGGATTGCGTTTTGGAAATCGGCGTTTTTCAAATGGGCAGATATGTTTTTATTAAGAGGCGCACTCGTCGAAATTCATCAACACCCCAATTAGGGACGCCTCGATGTATATATATATATATATATATATATGTGTGTGTGTGTACTTGTGTAACTACGAACGCACGCAAATTCCGTAAATCGTTGGAGGTACCCCATTTCGACTCCATCCGGTCTTTCGTCATTAGAGAGGAAATTCCATAGGTTTTCCGTGCAAATAATTCAAGTCGATTCAACTGCCTCGAGGGCGGTATATCCAAGGTATACTTATAGTTACGATAGAAAGCGATATATATATAGGGGCAAAGCAAATATTAGTTGTATCGAAAAGAGATTTGGAATTTATTCTTCCAATCGATTTCCGATATTCATGACCTTTTATTTTTCGATTCTCGGAAGCCCCGGTTATCTCGCTGTATACCCATCTCCGCTATAGAATTGAGTCCCCTTTCGGTACTATTTTTACCTCTGGAAGCCCACAAAATTAGTTTTACCCCAACAATCATGGCGAAAAGTCTCCAGGTGTATTGAACTACGTTTTCCTTTTTTTTTAATTTATGTTTTCTTTTCTGTCGTTCTCGATTCATGTTGCCATTTAAATTTTATTGTTGCATTCATCAGTCACAGTTACTTTAAACACATCATTCGGGGCTGCAATTTTATTACATTTTTCTTAACGTCGAAAGATGATATAACCTCACCCAGTTTACTCAGAGACTGTTGAGTATTTTAGGTGAAGCTTTTGGTGGTATTATTATTATTATTATTATTATTATATGGAAATTCATGAAATCAGCTTGACCTGAACAATCGTGACGAAAAGTCTCACGGTGTACTGAACTCCGTTTTTTTTTAAAATATAATTTATCCTTTTCGTCAATCCAATGGAAGAGACCTCGTGAAACGATGACTAAAAAAATGCATGCCCGAAATTCTCACAACCTAAGAAATAAAATAGCTTAAGTAGCAGATCTTTTATTTCCGAGATGTGAATTTCGGGCATGCAATTTTAAAAATGTCACAATACATTTCAGATTTTATCAAAGTATGAATTGAATATCTAGAGTGCCGATTTTTTAATTTTAATTTTTTTTTTACATTTTTTTAGTATCATTCTGAAAATTCGAAATAAAATCGTGAAAACATCGTGGCTCAGTAACTATTAAATTTTGATGTCTGAAGTTCGTATCGCTGGAAAACAACGCTATTTTTCATCCCATTTTTTTTATTTTTATTGACAAAAGCTTTTCTTTCACAAATGACAGCCGGAAATCTCTAATAAAAAATGTCAAAAATATTAAAGTTATTTTGGGAGACAAAATTGGCCAAAAAAACATCCAAACAATTGAAAAGAATGAATTTTCCTTGCATTTCAACGTTAAAAACTTCGACATCCCGAACTTAACTCCTGTTAAACTTAATTAATAAGGCGTTCGATTAAAATTATTTATAAAATAAACGTTTCGACGAAACGGTTCGTATAACTGGGCACCCTGTATGTACGTACACGGCCTACGTGCGATAGCTCTCGATGCACATTGACCATGTGAATTTATGATGGAAATAATATTTGCCCGCGCCAGCTATCCAGCACCAAACTATATTATTCGCGTGCCGGTTGCTGCAGACTTTCGCAACGTGGACGAATATATCCGGCATATTCGTCTCCATGCCCTATTTGTTGAACCCTTCTGCTCCACGCCGCGTAATACCATCCGTATAGGGATATCCACGTACCGGTTATATATACGTATATAAATTCCCCATATCTATGCGCTGTAATACGGTAACGTTTTTCATTCGGCCCTGACACCGTTGCGCGGGCCCGAGGATCGCCAATAACCGAAGCCAACAGAGCCGGGCAGTTTCATCCGGCGAGCCATTCCTCCCTGCGACCCCGCGTTGTTCGTGGATCAATCGGTCGGACAGTTGCATTGTGCCGAATCGTTTCTTTTGTCGATCTCGTCTGACTCGTTTAACCGGAAAAATACGTTCGTTTTTACTATCGTGGCTCGCCGCACATCGTCACCGATTCTCTGCCGTGAGTATTGCATGCGTTGCCCTTCCCCCTGCTACCTCTCTCGCTCTTTCTCTCTCTTTTTCTTTCTTTCTAATATTTGTTATTCAACATTATTATTTTTTGTAAACCGCGAATAATTATTTTATACATTGCATTATTGTAGGTATATTTCATTTTTTTCTTAAAACTATTATATTTTTATTCTTTGATTATATCCACTTTTACTTTTGTATTATTGTATATTTTAGTATTTTTCAAATTATTGTATTTTCATGTTCTGCTTTTTTCACCTTCACTTTTGTATTTTCCGAGAATCCAGGGAAACTATAGAAAATCGGTACCAGCACAGATGGCTTGTACCGTGGGCCCGGCGAATCTTTTGTACATCATACACCGAATGTACAGACAGTACACGAACTATTTTCAAAATACGAAAAATTGAATAAATATAAAAGATTTCTGATTGATTTATTGATAACCTAGCAAATCAATATCTACAAAACGGTCGAATAAAATCTGAGAGCGTGAAGAATGTTGGTCAAAAGAGCAACGACTGATATTACAGTTCGTTGAAGGACCTTCGACGCGTAAAATTTTTCGCAATTCTCGAGGAGATGGAACGAGCGAATCGATTCAAAGGAGAAACGTCGAAAAGCGAGTGTGGCAGAGAAAATAAAATACCTCGGGAGCTAGTAATGAGGTCGGAAACTCGTTTGACGTTTTTGTTTACGAATGCATGACCCGTGTCAATTTTGCAGGGGAAGGAAAGTTTCACAACGATACGTTTGCATGCGGCTCGTTTGCATATATACTGGCCGCTGGGTAGCGCAAACGAGGGCGGTGACTTTCCCGATCGCAAAAACCCGGCAGGCTATACTACTATATCTGATGTAATTAACTGTTGACCCTGCATAAACGTAAAACAGCACTTAAAAGTTCAAACATCAGTCCCCAGATGGTAACGCTCGGTAAGTCGACCGATAACAAATTCAGAAGCGAAAGGATGCATTCATTCGTCTATCTTATATAGCATATAAAAAAATACATATTTGATTTCCTTAATATGATATCGAAGTTTGCATGGTTGCATCGCAACGAAATTTATTTTTTCCAAGTTTTTATAGTTCTACTTTTTTTTAGTAATGTATGAAATCTTTTTTCCACATTTTAATTTTAGATTCGTTCTTGAGATTTCAAAACTCGTTGCGAGATTTTCGTAACATGTGATAAGAAAAAACTGCAAATTGGAAAATAATTATCGTTGTATACTCACGTTGTGATTTTTAATGTACTTTCTCAATGTACGAGAAAATAACGAGATTTTAACAATGTGGAGTATCGGGACATTATCTTTGTATAATACAACGGTACTGCAGTTGGTTTTCAATTGAATTCTGGTGTTATCGGATTCGTATGTCTTCATATCGAAACTCGGTTATTGTGTTAATTTTCATCAGTATGAGAAGGGACTAATTTGTGGCTTCCCTTAACAGCAGAAATGCAAATTAACCACTAAAAGCCTTTATTTATATAAGGGATGCTCTGTCAATTTTCCACACGAGTTAATACAATGCAAATCAGATGAAAGAAAAAATATTACACTTCCATGTCACAAAATGACGAATCGGACTTTTTAGGTCTTTACACAACCCTTGAACGACATTAAGGGGTTTTCGGGTAGTAAAAAGCGCCTAAAGGCTAAGAAGCTTTTTGTTAAGGATTTTTTAGGGCTTTACAAAGGCTTTAGAGGGCCCCTAAGAGTTTTCTACGGCTTTAAAAAGTCTGTGAAGGTTCTTTAAGGGCAGGCAAATTTTTATCGTACATTTAAGGTTTCATTTAATACTTCTTTTCGTATGCTGTATTTTAATTATGTACATTGTAAGCACACTTATTAAACTTGTGAAATTGAAGATTTCGATGTTCATGTATTTGGTAACTAGTCGTTATAAATGGTGAAAGAAGTTTGAACATAGACAAATTAGAAACGAATTTGACCATAGTAACTGCACATTCTGAATGTCGTATTGGCACTAATTAACCTTGAGAAGAGAATAAAGCGTCTACGGTGAGCCATAATAATCTCATTTACGTATCGCGCAATGGGCTTTTCCGCAATGCACTCGTTTCTTGAACAATGCGCCACCGGTGTACCTTCACGGTCAGCTTTTTCTCATTTTCCGCTCATTAAGGAGGTAGAACGCAAGCAGAGATGAAAAGGTCCTCCGAGAGGCAACAGATGCCACCGAAATGATAATTAAGTTTGTTTAATCCAAAGCGTTCCTTTTTTTTGTTGTTGTTGCAGTTCCGTACATGCGGATCTGACCCCGAAGGACTATCTTCTATCTTCTGCTCTTTCAGAGTTTGCGTGCCAATTTTGGGCACGCTGAGCAAATGAATTTCAGCTTTGCCTCGCGTAAGCGTAATGTCCGGTGTTGCCAATTACATCATTTGCTTTGCTTATCCCAGCAACGAATCGGGGGATAATCCTCTTTGGGAAATTCCATCCAGTCAACCAGCCACAGCCTCAACTGAAGAGGGAATGTTGGTGAGCATCAGAGTTACATGGAAATTAAGCGCGTGTTTCGAGTTTTGGAATATCTCCATACTGCTTTTCCGCTTTTATCGCTAAACCCAATGAAAAACAAAAGTTAAGGCAGAGTCCACCCTGGACTCTAAACGAACCGAGCAAGCGTCGGGGAAGTTTTGACAATATGAACTTTAAATCGCGGGATTGAAATTTGCATAATCGGAATGCGAGGATTTATTAACTTTTCTTAATTTTATGATTACCCAAAGCCTTTTTGTCGTGAATCATAGAGTGGAAGTTCTGATCAAAATACTGAAAAACCTTCGAGCCCTTATCGCATTTGAAAGTAGTGAAAACATTTTTTTTTTTCATTTAAACTCTCTTATCGAACAAATACAAATTAATTAACTTTTTTAGTCATTAACTAACTCACTAAATTTTCATTTTATAATTTCCATTGAGCAATTGATACAAATTTCGTTGGAACGCAATGAACGTTTTTCCCCTCCTTTTTTAATGTTTACTATTATCGAAAATTACACGTTGTACATTTGTTGTAAATCGGTAAAAAAGAGTTCGCAGAAACATCCGCACGGTATTCGTGGATAAAGTGTGCGAATATTTGTTGGTAAACAAAAGCGAATTTGTTTACCAACGAAATAAAATCGTTTCCTTGAGCTCCAACGACACAGATTTCAACGTCATTTTCCATGTCGGTGGATGTTTGCAATGCAAATCGATACGTTTGACAACGTGTTTAGTGAATTATACGCAAAACGGGATTACTGGAGAATCAAAGAGGAATTCGTTCGACAAGCGAGTAACTTGTTTTTCACCTAGGTCTTCGACGTTCCAGACCTGCGAATAGACCAATCGACAAAATTCACAGACCAGTAATGCAGAAGTCGTGTATCGTAAAGAGAACGACTATTTGATCTCGGCCATTGCCGAATTCGCCCTTGTCACTGTCGAAGTTCATTCGACACTCGTACCGTGCTGCATATTGACACACGTTGCATGTCGGCCAAGTGAATCGAACGTGACTGGGAAAACGGTAACCGTGTACGTGTCGATTTATAAGCCCTAACTCGATGAGAGAGATGCGCCCACGTCGTAGAACTTTCAATCTCTCGCGTCAGACTCGTTTTAGATGTATCCACTTTGACGAAACGAAGGGGTCGCAGCATTGCTTCATTTCAGTAAAGCAATGGCGGCTTATAATGCAATCTCGAAAATGGGTTACGAATAAAAACTGTGTATTATAAAATTACTACATAATAACTATGTATTATAAACTATGGATTGTAAAATTAGAATTATAATCCACTCGACCAGACCCTGGTGGTTAGGTGGTCAAGGATTGGATTTTGCTGTACCTTAAAGTTAATGAAAGTTGCATGTTACAAGGCATATTACAAGTATGCGCTTCAGGTAGTTCTGGATAACGACACGTACAAGATGTGTTACGACAGAGCCATTCTAATGGACAAGGCGATCGCCGCCAATAGATCGGATATTACGCTTATCGACAAACGCATGGAGACAACTAGTTTGATTGATATTGCAGTACCAAACACGAACAACGAAAAGGTGCCCAACCGCGAAATGATCGCGAAATGGAGCTACTACAAGAGCTGATTATCTCGGATGAGGCCCTTTATATGATTATAAGATAAAATTTCACTTGGTAAGTTCGTTTAATCATACGATGTACGACTATAATTCTGAATCGTTCGGTGTGCGAAATAGAACAACGATTATTCATAAAAGACGCGATCGAAGACTACAGCACCGCGCCTCCAGATTTTCCCCCGGCTCTAGTGTCTCATCCATGTGCGGTGAAAGTAAGCGTGGAGAACGATCGTAGATGGCACAATCAATCGGGTCCGGGCACGGCCGATCGTTGTAAAAGTCAAGTTGAATAGCATGGGAATTGAAACACCCGGCTCTTTCTGCTCTCACGCGATTATACTTTGACGAAATGAAGGAGGCAGTCTCGAAGTAGAATAATGCAAAATCTTGGAAAACCGCAGACTCGATTTTTCCGAGCTGTTACAATCATTGTTTTTATCTTTGCCGTGATTCCTTTCTTTATCAGTTTTCAACTTAACTATTTGTAGACATCAGGATAAATTGCGACGGTTTTACGACCCATTTCAACAAGCAAGTTAGAACTATTGGAAAAGATGATACGGCTGGAGTCCAATCAATCGTGAAACGTTGGTGTATTTCGGAAGTTGAAATTTTCCGCATATACAGCTGGTTTGGCCCGACAAGATGACTGTGTATACAAAGGTTATACAAGGGGTACGGGTAGCTATTAGATATCGAAGAGAACAATACCACCGGTACACAGATGCGACACGTTCTAACTCACGACCATTGTGGCTTCTAGTACTTCCGTTGGCCGGAGAGTTGTGCTTTGCCGGTGAATGAAACGACGAGAGTCCTACTATTCCGGACGTAGCGTCTCTTCTACAAGCCCATGAGGTCTCGATACAACTCGTCTGGTCACCACTGCTCGCCACTACTACTCGCTGTGTTTCTGCGGTCCTCTCTTCTCTTTCACCGCATTGCGCTCTCACTATATCTCTCTCAGCGTTTCCGGCCCTCCTTCCGCTGATCTCACCGGCACCATACTCCCCGTCTCTTTTGGTATCACGAATATGTCTATCGGTGGACCATTGCGGTTGCTTACTACTTCGAACTATTTCCGTTATTTCGCCACCGCATGTACTGCCCCGTTTCTCGGTCAATGAAAACTTCAATCTCGAACACTAATGTAGGTACACGTGTAATTGTGTGGTTTTCCTATTCGTGCAAACGGCTAACAGCACTCGTTTTTTCTTCGTCTAAGGGTTTTTATGTTTATTACAGAGTACAACCCGATTTTGAAGACATTGGACTTCCAAATGAGCTTGAAGTTTCGATTGTTGCACGAAATTAAACTAAAACGATAAATACTAGATCAAATTCTTAGTTTCTATTTGTATAAATGATCTATCGATATATTATAAAGTTTATATCATTTTTATAAATGTTTTTTTATATTTTAGTTACTAAAAAATTAGAATTAAAAAATTCGTTATTTGTCAAAACCGAAGATGAGTTTTGATGTTTAAAAAAATTTTCAGTAAATATAAAAGGTTCGAGTATTATTCAAGAAGAATATTTATCCCGTGAGATGTATATTTAAGTGTAATCTTTAAAAGTGCAACATAAATTCTGCAATTACTATGAAATATGATAATACCTGGATTATACTTTTACTGCATTGGCGGATTTATATCGCGATAATTAATTTCATTACGAGCTCCTGTCCAACTGATAATATTCTAGAGCATACGAGTAGGTATATCACGTGAGCGATCTTGTATCTTCTTTTCTGTTTTTTTCTTTTGCAAACCTACCTGAATAAAAATTTTCGAGCTGCTTTCAACCCGCGTAATGATCGGGCCTCGATCTCCGAAGAGATCGCCCATAAAATTATAATAAATATTATAAAGTGATGATACAATTTCACTTTTCGTGTAGTATTTATTCATCATCCGTCACGTGGTAAAAAAACTGACGATGAATATTTATTTATACCATTGTTCGACAATAATCAGCAAAAACGTTTTTATTTCCGTATCAAATGGGTTACTGATCAGGCCAGAATGAAGTGTTGATGGAGAAGATAACGAATTTGGGCTCAAAGCTGGTTAGGTGAGGTCGAAGCAACATACTTGATATCAAAAGCAGGTTAAGGCAATCAACTAGCTTTACTTCTTTTGGGTTTATCAACAAACTAAACTACATGGATTGACAGAAGGGAACTCAACTAGTTTATATACTTGGGTTTGTGTTTGGGTCGTTTATGTTTGTGTTTGGGTCGTTTATGTTTGTGTTTGGGTCGTTTAAGTTTATGTTTGGGTTGTTTATGTTTATGTTTGGGTTGTTTATGTTTATGTTTGGGTTGTTTATGTTTATGTTTGGGTTCCTAAATGGCTTGTCCTGTATACATCTGTATCTTTCATGTACACTCAGCTGATAAGAATACCGCAGTTTCTTAATCCCCCGACAGCTTCCTTGCCCGGATGAGGTGATCGATCAATCAAGTTCGTTAAGAAGTTGATCAGAGGAAGCGTGGAAATGTAGAGTAGGGTGAAGGCAAGTGATGGGAAAAGGTACGAGAATTGTTTAAAAAGGCAATAAAAAAGTTTTGTTCATCAGCTACGGGATGCTGATACGAGAAAGTACGAAGAGGAGGAAACAATATAAAACCAAGAATAGAGCAAGGGAAAGCGGGAAGGTGGATTATGTACAATAATGAGAAGGTGGGTAGAAGGTGAAGGTGCTATGAAAATTGTTCGATGTAATTTCCAACCCTTTCACCTCTGTTTGTTACCTACTTCGTTGCAAACCCCGGCACCATGCTTACGTTGAATCCTTCGATGGATTAAGGGAAAGACAGGAATAATATGTATTTGTACCTATTGTTGCTACGAACAAAGCTACCAAAAAACACAATACGAAATGTTTTATTGATGATGGTAAAAAGAATTATTTCGTTGTGAATTTAAAAAGTGATCTACTACTGCGTAAAATATATCCATATATGTAATCAAATTAAATAAAATTAATCAAGATTTGGTGGAAAAAAAATCAAAAGATTATCCATTTTTTGCTTGAAAAATTACTAAGAAAGGATTTATTTCGAATTTGCTTTAAGAAATTGCCACAAATTTATTTACTTTCTTCTCCTGCATAAGTGAAGCTGATCTACCATCTCAGACCAGCTTATTTTACGCTGAAGTCTATACAGCACACAGTAGGCGTGTAACGATTATTCGCATAACTTGTTACGGCTGCGGTTAAATTCCTATTCCGTTGCGGACGATGTAAGCATTTTCTGTGTTTTCCCGTATCGTCGATATTACGAGAGTGGTTCGGAAAAAGAAATCTATGGCTTATACAATAGTCTTTGATCTTTTATCGGTTGGATCATGTGCGGAATGTGAATCAAGGGAAATCGGAAATGGAGTGTGATATGTAAAGTTGTGGGAATATCAGCGACTAGTGATATCCCCACTTATTTTCGTAATTATAATATTTCGTAAAAACAAATTCGTTATTATAATATTTCGTAAAAACAAATTGTTTTAGGTATCAATCGTTGTTTGTTTCAATTATTAATGATAATTATTTTTTAATTATTAATCATTTCGTACAAAAATTCTTTTTTAATTCTGAAGCGAAAAAAAAACTAATTAAGGTGCTTCAACTCTCGATCTTGGTAATACAAGTTTTTAATATTTTCAAAGTTTATTCGACCAGGAGATGACTAATAATAATAATAATGGGGGGGAGGGTTCCTTTATTCCTTTTATTTCCATGTATACCCTTGTTGGTTTTTACATATCAGGAGATGACTATTTTATCCAACATTTTTTCATGAAACCCACGTTCTTTCCGGTGGCACTGTACCGTAACATGTTTAATCCCCCAAAAGCCCTGTTATTCGGTCTATTTTTCCGCAATTCATGGGATTCTCAATAGTTGAATGTTGAAAGTTTTTAATCACTATCGATGGCTTTGGTATGTATAAATCGAATGGCACATTTGTACGGTTGTTTGATTTTGTGACAGGTCTAAAGCGGCCTGTGGCACAGAAGCGTATAAAAAAAGCCATTGCGACAAAAGTCCAGAGTTGCTGACAAAATGACAGGAGCGAAACGATACTACTCGTGTACGTTTAACGAAAAATCAGAGTCACAAAAAACCAGACAGAAATTTTTTTATTCAGCCCTGCGTATCAAAGCAAGGTGAATACTTTTTCTCACTATTATAGCAAATCCTCGTACAATATGCCGACGTAAGTCAAACGTACGAAAAAAAACACAAAAAAAAATTCGACTGAAAGCTCTTTACGATTGAGTCGAGTCGGTTGGGCAGAAAAAAACAGAAGGTGAACAACAAAAAATCTGGGTTTTCTATCAATTTCGTTGAATTAGTTGGTGTGTGTTCGCTTTGGTCGGATGGACGCGCACACCGTTCGGCTGATAATAGAGGTACGTGTCAGTTTGTGCGTGAATGCAAACTCGTTCGTGCGAGTGACACGCCTGCTGGAATTAATTACTGGAGTGCTTCAGCTTTTCGACTGTACTCGAACTCGATGGTGCTTCACTCGGCTTGCCCTTCCATATCTTTCCCCGAATGACATTTTAAACAAATATATACAAATAAATGCATGAATCTTTTCAATATACGAAAAAGTGCTGAACGAGTGGATGAACAAGCTTTTCGCTTTGTAGTACACTTAGTTTGAAAAAACAATGGTTCTGAACACCTTGGCAAACGACTCTGAGTGAAATTGGCAATTAGTCTAGGGGATTCAATTTTTTAAATTTCATTACGATACGAGCAGCAGACACATTTTTTTTTTCCAAAAAAATGTGCCTGCAAAAAATATTTTGCGTTTTTTAAAATGATTTTTTTTTTCGATTTTTATTCAGTTTATTTCCTTTTTCATGTAACGTATTTTGATGTATCAGTATAAAAAAATGGAAGATTCTGATTTAAAAAATTTGTAATAAGAATATGAAAAAGTCTGTGAATAATTAATAAAAGCATAAATTTCCAGAAAAATAATTCAAATCGAAATGATTTCCGTTGCATATTCACGATACAATCTCCAACTCCACCGTTGTCACTATTCCAAACTTTTCGCATTATCTTCTATAATCATGTACCGGAGTTGATGGTACCGAGATCGGGATTAATCGAATCGAACGAATCGACTTTATTTTCCAATCATACTGTGTTTACTTTCTTCTTTTTCTTTTTTGGCGAGTTGCACTCGTCGCTTTCCGGTAAGCAATTCCTTTACCAGATTGAATAGCTGTGACGTATGCGCGTAGAAACGGCATGCGAGTCGTGCGCGTGCGTAAGAAGTGAAATCTCGCACGTCCGACCCCTTCAGAGATCACGATGCACCTGATATGTTGCTTCGAAGGATCCTCGATTGTACAATTTTGGTTGTTACAAAGATATTTTGATTTTATATTTTTATAAATATTATTGAAACTTACTCTCAATTAATGGAAGATTGAAACACACTAAAAAACATTTATAAAAGTATATATCTTATATAAAAACAAAAGTGTCGAAATTCATGCTTTTTTTATGTCTCTCTACGTTAATAACCCTCTGTTACAACCAGATTTATTCTTTTTCCATTTTCCCTGAAATTTTAAGTTCTATGATTTTGTCTCGGAACCATGAAAATATTACTGAATGGATATTTAAAAAAAAGAAGAAAATCGTTAAAATTGTATCCTGGGGTTTACATACCACAGATACCTTAGCTGCAACGGTGATATTTGATGAGATAAAAAATTGCATTTCAAAATCGATCGTTGAATGGTGTTGTTATGAACTACCCAGGATTTGCTCATCTCCCAGAATCTCGACGCAACTTTTGGTTGGGTTTGTTTGGAAATCTCGGATCAACTTTTGTTTGGGTTGGTTTGGTTATCTTGGCGCAATTTTTGTTTGGGTTTGTTGGGGAATCTTGGCGCGAGTTAAAATGATACGAATGTCGGTGCGGAAGAAAATGAAAGAAAATTAAAAACTGGAGGAGGCAAGAATGAAACGATAGAAACAGAAATGAGAACAGATGAGAAAAAAACAATGTAGGAAAAAGAATGAACGTGTAATTTCTATCCGTTTGCTGTCCGCGAACTTGCGCCTAGGGAGAGTAACAAATCTTCTTGCTTCCTGTTGAAAAGCGTAGTGAAAGGATAAGAACGAGCATACCCCTAACCGTGAGAAACGCGCACACACAGTTTTCTTCGTTCTGTCCGCCACAATATGCTCAACGTTGTCATTCGAAAACGACCGTGGGTGGTAAAAAGGGAAAACCGAGAAGCAGAGAAACACGACGAGAGGTGAAGAGAGGGGGAAGAGAATTTCACGCGACAAACAAATCAACGTGGGTCTTTCGACTTTCTCGGCTATACGAGAGAAGAAATTTTGGCAGGAAGCACTGGATGGCTAGACATCCGTGCTTTTGGCATATACACTTATATATAGGATGTCCCAAAGTTCAAAGATAATATTGCCGCCGCTAACAGACCAGATCGTGATAATCTAGAATAACCAAAAATGATCTCAGTAAAAATCTGAATTGTCGAGACATTCACTATTTTGGAAACTCGTGAAAATATCAGTACAAGAGTGTGTTGAAATTTTTGAAACGCCATTTTAAAAAGATTGAATATTTCTTTATACGAAATAAAACCATCGAATTTTAACATTTAAAATTCGATATTTTAGTGGCATAGTCATAGTCAAGTGGCATAGTCTTTTAGATATTCCCATGGAATATCTAAAAGACTATGCCACTTTGACTGAGGTTATATTTGATTTTTCCGGATCAGTATTTTTCAAAGTCGATGATAATGGGTCCTTGTAGGTGCTGGAGACTTCAAACGGGTCATAGAAAGTTCAAGGAAAATTACGGTACAATAATGACATGTTTAAAGATAGTATTTGAAGTAACGATTTTTATAATACGATAAGTTAAGTAAAATCTTGAGGGGATCCTACGTAAGTATTTATTCAAAAAGTGGGCAGTAGTCGAAAAAAGTTAGAAAACCTGTGTTCTTGGTCATCATCAGCTGGCCTGTGATTTACTCTTGCAGTGTTATGGTTCCAGTTTGGGACACCCTGTATATATGCGTCAAACGTATATATATGTATTGTTATATATACTGGAGAAGTTCTCTGGACCCTTGACTTGGCGGTTGCGGCACTCATCGTTCTTCTGTCGTCGTACTGAAGGCGCGGACGTAGTTCAAGATGCATGGTGGTTAGAAAGCTGTGGTATATTCGTTGCACGATCTGCACGATTGTATGACCGATCTTGAAGAAAAAGAGAGACGGTGAATTCCGCCTGCGGGTCTGTTGAGCTTTTTCGACAACGTCTACGAACTCCCATAGTGATTCGGGTACAAAGCCCCACACGTATACTATATTTATATATGATCGGACCACACGCCGATTCCGGGGTTTTTCTATACGGCGTGCTTTGTTTCTCGACCAACCGCCAAAAACGTAAACGGGGGAAGAGGAAACTCTGGCTAAACCCATGGCAGTTCAGAATCGACAAAACACTTGATCTCATGGACCAAAGCCTGTGGCCATGTCTGCGGATTCCCCAAGTTTTCGACCACCTCTAGTGCGGTCAGCACAGATGCATCTGCCGCTGAATCGAGCCACTGGAATTCTTACTGACTTTTGACATTATATCGTAAAAATCAAAATGTATACGAATTTCTCAATGAAAACTGAGGTTTTTTGTTATTTTTTTCTGATTGTTTTTTCGCCATATTAAAATTTTTAAAGGTGGACGTGGGCATATAGTGTATGGTTCCCTCTTTCTTGCCTACGCCTAGCGCAATAGCACGGGATGAGGGTAAAAAGGGGAAGTGCTGGAGGAAGGGGAATCTTTACGGAATTTTAGGAAGTAAGCTGATATTTGGATATGACTCGTTCTAATTCATCTACTACTAATTTATTGGGATCAACCAATTTGGTTGATTCTATTAACGTTGAGTACAAAAATATAATAAAATGTGGTTTGCTTACATTGGTAGTATAGCGGGTGTCGGTCGTACAATGTAGGGCCTTCGCTGGTGGCCAGGTTCGCTCGCAGATATAAAGTGAACAGAGTCGAGATAGGTACGCACTGAGTTTACAATATTTCTTAAGTCGCGGAATGGGATTGTACTTTGCTCGTGTTACTTAAATGCAAATACAAAGATCTTTAAATTGGACGTAGTATGAAACTAGAAATCGAGTATAATAGAGTCGCTGACGGACAGAGTTTCAATATATGAGTTCGATACAAATTGCAGGAGAACTGACTAGCTGAACTGATGAACTGGGACTAGCCAAACGGATGAACTGGGACTAGCCGAACTGATGAACTGGGACTAGCACCGAGATGGTGTTGGGTCGCTCTTTTTATGTGGTTTTCGTGATCTCTTCCCCACATTCGGGGATTGGGAGGAAGGACATTAAGAAATAGTTATTCCTATCATACGTGGTCTACTTGCATGCCCAGTTTTGGAATTCTTTTCCTGTCCTACTTAGTTTTACCATCGGGCCGTTGGGAGCTTTCCGAGGCTTCGCTGGATGTTGTTGGAATCTAATTAAAAGGAAGTCATTGATGGCCCATGCATTCATTCGTATGCGAGGGTCACACGAGTCTATTTTCGTGAAGGGGTTTTTTAAATATTGAGAGTACCCTTGGGTATATGTCGGCGAATGAGAATATTCTTAACGTCCCGTTTGGTGCACGCGCTTTCAAAAAAGGACCCGTGGGAGAAAAAACGATTGTATTACTTGAAAAACATATGAAATAGAATACTCGTGTAAGATTTGCATCAATAAATCAAGTAGAACGCAAATAGCAACAAGTTTTCGGCGTGGGGTCCACTATACCCTATGTGACCATTATGGGTTAATGAAACAATATTGCAATAAAACAATATCGAAGCTCTACATTCACTGAAGATCACGTTGAACTTAATGAAGATTAGTACCAGAACGAGAACTTGAGTTTGCAAACTACAATAGTGCTAAATTGTTGAGAAAAGTGATGGATTGACATAGAATTGTCGTATTTTACGAATCTGGTGTTTAAAATAGATTTCCTAAGTCGAACCGTTGCTATACCACCTGAGCACACCTTGGTAGTTGATACATTCCTTTGTTTCTATACACTACGCAATCGTCGTTACACCACTTGGCATTCCGTTTTACCCACACGAGAGGCTTATATATACATAAGATACACAGTATATTTAATGCCAGCGATCTTTCGCTGTTGCCACGAGGTCACTACACTGCACGTGCACGTTATGAAATGACAGCGACCTCAATGAAGAATCTGGGCGAGAGGGACTGGCCTGCAGATAGCTTTTACTTCGATCCGTCTACGTGATTACCAAAACAATAGGAAGTAAATTGTGGGGACTCACCGATAAACGCTATCGTCGTATGACAGAAGAATCCTCAGGGGTTGACTGATGCTTCGCTTTTTTACGATGTGCGCAGGTTCGATATGAACGCCATGGACAACCTGGAAAGAATAAAAAAAAACACGGTCCGTTTATCGTTGATCCCGTAAATCTCAGGTAGTGAAATACATAAAAAAATATGGAAATAATTCGCGTTGTTATTACTGCAGCAATAACTTATACCTCCGAAGAGCGACAGGTGACGCCATCTCTTGGAGAACTCGAAGAATATGGCTACAGCTGAACCATTTACATCCAGCTAGGCCAATAATCATATTATAATGTAAATCCGTTTTATCTATGAATTCAACCGTAGTCTGGATAAAGAGGTTTCCCTCTGTAGCCGTCTGCTCAATTCTATTTCCATACAACTCTCATTTAGCTAAAGCAAGATTAATGCACCCCTGCAATGTGGAATAAAGTATTATTCCGCACCGTTTGCAATGATCCCCATTAGAATTGTTTTTTTTGTAGAATCAAATCAACATAAACGGCTGGTAGGGTACGATAACATTCAGCGAGTGAATAGTACCTTACACCCACGACGAGCATCACCTAAAGAAAGAGAGAACACATCTCCGACAACCTCGAAATTTTGAAACCACAATTCGCCCAAATGGATAAGCCGATAGGAATGAAATGTAACGTGTACATATTGGACCCAGGCCCCGATCACCTCCTAGTCGCCATTTCGTCAAATTTTGGAAAAAAAATTCAGTTTGTGGTTACCCTGAAAAAAAGTGTGAATTATTGATGATTTTGTGCTATTTCCACAAATTCCACGATTATTATCTTTTATATTATTTTTATTGTTATTGCGATGTAATGTAATGAAACGATTTTTTTCACTTCCTTATTTTCATTATTCACAGCTATGCATGATGAAATGAATTTTGACATGATTTTCGTGGCTCGAATCAGTTACGAAAAAGTTTGAAAAATGAAAAATCAAAATCATTTTCGTCATATCCCAATGATGCAAATATCGCTTTCATAGCGCGCTTATTTGATAAAAGATTGTTAGAACTTCATGAGTTCTCTACATAATGAGGCTTTGGCAAGTACGACGATCGATAATCGTCGTTGGAAAAAAAAAATTGTTGCGCGCCGTTTTGTCGACACAGTGCTTTACACATTTCCACTGCTCGTTATGAGACGAGTCTTCTGGAAACGTTCTCGTTAAAAAGAATTTGATCCTTGCAAAAATTTGCCGAAGAGAAATTCAGGCAGAGAGAAAAATGCAAAACTTCGTTCGTACTAATTATAAAATTGTCATTCTTTTGCAGGGTGAATCTCTGCAGATTTTCTTCGCTGATAAATTTAACTGCAATCATAACTTTGGTCGCACTCATTTGTTGTAATTCAAAAAAAGAGTGACAGACGGTCATAAGCCTTTCTGTTTCTTATAGCCTTGGGAACAAAAAAACATCGTTGAGAAAAGAAATCGATGCAAGCAGAATTTTCGAAATAATGTATGTAGGTTTTATCGATCTACTCCCGAGCTTGTCCATGTTTCGAAGCGCACAACGCTGGCTAAAATAATATGTGCATCGACTATTACAGATATTACTTCATATATTGTTCATATGTATGTGTCCATGTAAACATTTGCGACCTCCGTTCGACCGACAAAAATATTTTTTTAACTCCCACATATGCGTCACAACGCAAGTTACAAGGAACTAGGAAGTTACTTTTTCAGGTCTATACATTGAGGGATGGTGGTCAAGATCAGACATCTTTCCCATAGTCGAATAACGATACTGATGCATCACAGAGGTCGGATATCATATTTTTATAGGGGAGAGATAACACAATACAGGTTGGTAAAACTTTACGGAGACGTTTTCTCATCGTCATTCTTGTTATTGGAAGACGCGGATCTCAATAAAGAAAAAAAAAACATTGTCTTTCTCCTCCGTATCTTCTGTATGTTTCGTCTTGTATCGTAACGGCGGTAACGTGGAAAAAGCACTAGTAAAAAGTCTCTATGCGCCGCAACGCTTTCCTACTCTGGTGAAAGCTTCTTTCCATCCTCCAGCAACTCCTATTACCTAGTAAGAAGGCTTGTCTCGGCTAGAAGAGATATATATGTCCTCTCAGATAGAATTTCTCGAGCGGCGAACAGACGACGCGCTATTTTTTTTCGCGATCTCAGAAATTTTTCAGTTTCCTCCAAGTGGCTTTATCAGAGTCGGGAACGAAACTTAATTTGATAACAACTAAGTTTGAAAAGAAATACGAGTTGATTTAAATGTGTAGAACTGATCGTAGAATCATAAAATCCTCGTTAGGATTGTAATAATTAGGATATATCGTAATTAGGAAGATGCTTGTGAATTAAATCAGCTATGTATTGATCATTGTAAATAACAGCTTTTTCAGCAGAGAGGAAACAAATATTTCCCAACTATTTCGACCAATCCGGTTTACCTTACTTCTTATATTGGCTCGCGATTCCGCTTTAAAACAGCGTTTTATTCCAATAATAACATCAATAAGGCAGCTAAGTTTGATTAATCCGTGCTTGGGTATCTTTCGTTGACCAATTACATCCGAGTATCTCCATCGTCAAAACGCATTATGTACGCTTTGGTACTCAAGCATTAGTTGAATTAGAGCTAGCAACGGAGACCAGCTGAGGAAAATGTGTTTTAGAGGGATAAACATCAGAGCAAAAGGACAAGAGATAGAGGGAGAGAGGAAGAGAGAAGGAAGGGATATACGAGTAAAGGACGTAGCTCGGGTTAGCTTATGGCGCGTTCAGGATAGCTAGCGATACTGTGGACCATTCTCTTGTGAGTATTCCGTCGGGTTAGATCTACGTCTCGAGTGCAATTTCGTGCTTTGCGGTAATCGGACGTTTCGTGAAGAGTGGTGGAAAGAGAGACAAGGAGGGATGGACAAAAAGGGAGAGGGAGGAAGTATAACCAGCGGGAACGGCTACTAGCAGGCAGAGGGTTGATGCTTAGCAACTCGCGAAGGACAAAGAAGCTAGAGGAGAAACGAGATAGATATAATGGACGAGAACAGACTGCATCGTGCCTAGGTATGGTCATGATGATGGTGATGGTGATCACGAACTTCGTGGGAAGTTCAATTCCAAAGTAGGCAAGACTGCACGGATGGCATTCCCTGAGAAAGTTTCGAGTGTTGGAGGCAGCGGACAAGCTTTTGCCATGACCACAAGCTTGTGTATTCCACTTAAGATTTTCCGCCATCCACTCGTCTCTCTTTCTCTCTATTTCTTCATCGTTCTATTTCCCTCTACTTTTTGCGTTTATGCTTTCCTCTTCTTTCTTGACATCTCCACGAGCCCGAATAAAGATAAAGACGAGAGGAACATGATAAAAGATCTTCTTGGACGCTTACCCACCTGGCGAATTATTGCAACGATATTCAGTCTGCTTCTTCGTGCCCAAATGCTATCTGGGATATAAAAGAAGTAAAAAAAGAAGAGGAACATTTTATCCAGCGAATTTAGCACTTTTCGCGCTTCGACTGTGTGGTAACAGATAAGGAGCGCGTTGGGCAGAGTTTCATCGTTTCAGCTGCACATCGTAAAAGCACCGAGCTGAGCGGTTAGAAACAGAAAGAAAAAGAAAAGATTAGGCACCATTGGAAGTCGAAAGATAAGCTGATACCGACATGGATTACCAAGATTCTTCCGGCTTTTTCACGCTGTACAGAGTTCTCATTGGGAATGAAAAAAAAGAGATGCGCAGCAGAGTACAAAATTATGCGGCGTTTAAAACCAGAATGAAATCCTTGAAAGTTGAAAAGACGTATAGATCTGAGGTGTGGTCTAACCATGGTGGACGGAAGATTGAAAAACCGGTGGGTTTCGTCGTATGCCACAATGCAATCCGATGAAGTGGTGGAAAAGGTTGTACGATCGAAGTAGTATGGACCGTGCTGTTTTCTATGCATGCAACGGAGGTTCTGTATCATTTTGCGGGTGAAAAGCTCTTATTCACAATCGAGAAAGTACCAGGTACCTTGAAACCTATGCGCACAAACGACGAAGTTTTCTTTCCGCGTATGTAGACGATTGCATTCGAGATATAAACGAAAGGTATCAACCGGTATCAACTGGCGTACCAACCGTCTATAGAAGGTTGGTTCCCTGAAGCTGACTAGATCTTATGGTCCAGTCAGCTTTAGAATATGGCTACACCTTACGGTATAATCAGTTTCAGTATTGGACCAGACCTTGTGATCTAGTGAGCTTCAATGTAAGTCTAAAACTTCTGATACAGCTTCAGCGTAGGGACGCAACTTTAAAGCACTTCAGTAACAATGTCGTTGGAAAAGATAGTGAGCGAACTGAAAATGCAGACAGCGTTGCCTTCAAATGATGATGACCTTTCGCACCTTTTCGAGCCAGAATCAAGCGTCCGCCGCTAAAAGTATTGCCATAGATATGAGGTCTTTGCAAAACAGTTTTCCACCCAACTCTACCCTTATCTCCTCTCCTCTCTTGCCCTACTTCACGTTCTTTGACCGGTTCTGTTTAGCCACGATTTCCCACGAGATCATTGAAAAGAAAAATAAGGAGAGAGGAAAAGGAAAGTATATCCGCGAATATGTATGTTTATAGTTGTGGAATCCTTTGGTACAGCCAAGGTAGCGTCTCGGATAACTGTACGAAGATGGAAGATCTCGGAAAAGTCACGCAGGTAGGGGAAACTTAAAACTGGAAGAGATTGGTCGCTATTGAAACGCGAAACTCCGAAGTTCTTTGTGAAAGAAATAAATAACGATTTGACCCGCGTATGAGGTAACAAAATAATAAAGGTACACGATCTCTACCTACTTTTAATCCCTTCTAATTTTTAAATTTTCACCGGAGGAAAAAACTACTGCAACAGATGTTCGCATTGAAATAATGGATGGAAATTGATCTGCAGCCTACCCATAAGAAATTGGTGAATTGGAAATGGAGACGGAATATTGAAATACAGAAAAGTTTGCTAGCGGGCATTTCCCTTTTTTTAAAATTTGTTCATATGTACCCATTCGTAGCGACGTGTATAAACAATAACAAAAAAAAAACGCCTTCCTTACAATCGAATACCAACTTAACATAGGTTGGACAAGGTGGAGGACAAGCAGAGAATTTTACCCAAAGCGTCGGAGGATTGCTTCAGATAAACTTAAGTGAACTTAAGCATAACTTACCAACCACTTCCGCGCGTACTTAACGGTAGCTTCTCAATTATCAAACTTCGAGCTAACCCTAATATCCGGGCTCGACGTGCAGAGCTGGTCGTGGCATTTTCCTAAAACACTCTCCACCCTCTTCATCCCTTTCTCTCACACTTCCAATCTGTGTCGCGTTCCATCCCAAAATCCGTCTGGTCTTCACTTGGTTACACAATATAGCCAGGTATTCGAATCTAAGCTCAAGTTCCCAGCAGCAATTAACCAAGCTATCTGATCATGCTGCGTGGCCTCTTGTATGAGCCGACGGGAATGAACTTTTGATCAAATATAATCTTAGCGTTCGCATTTGGTAGGATATATAATTCATCCCAGTAAATATATATTTATATATATGAGAACTGATACTGATTCGCTCTCAAGAACTCAGTTGTTGGACTTGCGATTTGTCGTTTTCATGTCACAACCAATTTCTCCTCGAGCTTGGTTGGTCCAAACTGTGGTTGGACGAAATGCGTGTTAGGGTCCGTAATCGGATACGCAATGAATCCACGTTGGGGAAGCTGTATGATAAAACCCTATGCCAACGAACCTGATACAGGAGAAGGTCAAGTTTCGTAGCTACCAGGTACAAATGCACTTTAATTCCCAACATATACAATGATGTTGACTCTTCCATAGTGCAGTTAGATTCAACAGTATCAGACTTTTCCAATTGAACTTTAACACATTTAACATCTGGCTTTGACGAGATTGGTGTTGGTATAAATATTTGCTGTTTTTTCTCGAGTACTTCCCTCTAAACGCGAAAAACGTTTCCATACCTCTTTCAGTAGACAATAGTCGATGAGCATGAAAGAAAAGGAAGTAGGTAACACGGGGGATAAAAGTGAGGAAGATACAGTCTGTACGGATGCAACAACGTTATAGGGACGAAGCAAGAGAAAGAGCGTCCAATTTTACTTGCGAGTTCGTTACCGGTACACAGACATTGGGTAACTGAGGTAAAGGCGGTAAGAGTAATGGTCGAGACCGCGGTGGTAGTGGCGACCGATAACGGACGACAATAGCCGAAAGTAAGGGGGCAGTGAACGGTTGGACGAAAGAGAGGTTACGCCCATCCGCTTCCGTAATTCACTTTCGGACAAATGTCCACCTGCTTTCCACTTGCTCCGGGAAAAGCCTCTACCATACATACTAAAAGGAAGGGGGATAGAGAAGAAACACAAAAGTCACACATTTACTACATCTATAGTCCTTGAGTGGGCTTCAGCTTAACCGGTTGCCACCGCTCTACCTCCACTTCTACACAAATACAAATACAGGATCTCTGTACGGATAGACAACCGTTGCTGTAACGTGCACGAGTTGTTATGTCATTTGGAGAAACGCTCGTTCCCCGAAATAGCGCGGTGAATATATATGAAAGGGTTACTCTAAAGTACGTATTTTCTATCTCTGTGCAAGGTGTTATCACCTTAAACGATTAAATATTCTACAAGATTCTACGACCTTCAGATTCTAGACATATACGTTTTCAGGAGACGTATCTTTGTGTCATAATTGATAAATGCCAATTTATCATTTCTGCCGGGAGATAATAATTGTCATGTTCCAAACTTAATTACTACATCTTGCAATACCTACCTGTATTTTCGTCATAAAGATTTCTCAATGTATATTTAGAGAATTGCATACAGATGTATACAATTTGGATTATAGTATTATGTTATGTGTGCAGGCACAGGTGAGACAAATTTTCACAATTTCTCATCAGCCTGAATCGTCACGAGTATTTTCTCATTCTCTTATACCTATACTCAGGGGGATATTTTAGCTGGCTGATTTTCATCCGTGCAAGGGTAGACGGCTTTCACTTTGCGTATACATGTCTAGATATAGACATCCTTTATTCTCAAGCTCGTATGCATAAAGCGTGCCTATCCAAGTAGCTTACGACTATGAATCGTAATTGTGCCGAAATTTTTCCGTTTATTCGTATATAGCAATTGTTTTGTGAATATATTCTACCCTTTGTCTTGCTCAGATTTAAATAGCTTGGAAATAAATTTAAAGACGTGTTTGGTTTTTATAAACAAAAATAATCAAGACTTGCTTTATTTATGTTGCATCGAAAAGGGGAGATGGTCACACACCGGAGTTTTTTATGAATCATGATGCAAAATTTTCGTACATTTGAGAAGCGTATCACGTATTCAGTTCCTTAAACAAAATTTCCGATTTTCGATGGTTGCGGAGTTATCAGACCCAAAAAGAAGCAGGAGAAAAAATAGAAAAAAGGAAACAGGGAATATACAAAAAAAATGGGAGCTGACGATTTGAAAAATGTGCTGTGTATGGCACTCACGAATCCAGCAGTCCTCGTTCCAAAATTCAGTTAGTCAATCTCTTTTAATTATAAAAAAAAAGAAGTTAAGTAAACATTTTAATGTCTTTCGTTGGAATGCAATGAAATTTTAATTCTAATTTTATTTTTCTTCGTTATTATTCGAGATTGTAATTTACAGTTTGCAGATCAATATGCAATTTCATGTCTACTATATGCCAAAGGGCATTTTCAATATTCAAAATAAATAACTTTGTATCCAACGATGCAAACTCTAATATCATATGCGAAGTCTCAAATTCTACCCGAGGCTCTCATTTTGACTATTTCAAATAATGCACAAAGATTCTCATAAAATAATTGAGACCCCTGCTTCCGCTGCAACGCAGGTATAAAAAAAAACATGGAAAATTCCTCATAAAATGTATAAATACGTTGAAAAAGACTGTTAAAAGTATATAAATATAATTGTTGCACCAAGGTCGAAGACTCGTATACTTAGCTCGTTAAGTATTTCGCGTTACTTTTTTTTCCACTTTTGTCAACAGTTCGCGATTGACTTGACAGAGAAAGCGACAGAAGGAAAACTCAAGGTATACACATGGTGAAAGCGAGTATCGAAGTGGCGTGGAAAAGCTGGAACTGAAGAAAGGCAAGAAGTGAAATCAAGAAGAAACGCTGTTAATACCGACGAGAAAAAAAAAGAAGAAAACGAAAAAAAAATCGTCTCCACTGTGAGAAAGACGCATTCGTGTCGTCTACACGAAACAAGCTAAGTTTATTATCACCACTCACGTCCCGGAGTGAACGAGTGCGCCAGGCACGAACATCCATAGCCTCGAAACTTTTGAATCAAGGGCACATACAGCAGCCGTTGGTATTGGAATCTTTGCGACAAACGAGGGAAACTTTGTGAGAGGATGCTAACGGATATATGAGAACTGACGAGCCCGGTTGACAATTCTGAGGGTGCAATACGAGGGAGGTATAGTAGAGAAGCTAGCGGCGGAAACGTCGTCGAGGGAAACGGAAATGAGAGGAGCGGATTTTCATCCTAGCGTTTCTTTTGGCCATGAGAATTCTCATGGGACGTAGAGAAAGGAAGAGGAGTTCGCTACCCGTTTCAAGAGTGAAATACGTATGAAAGAAGTATAGTAAAAAGAAAAATAAATTCCTTTTCAGCCTTGTCCTACGCAGACTTCTTTCCGGAATCACGGCTACGAATAAGTCAGACCGAGCAAGAAAATACTTGACTCCTATGAAGATCTATCACAGAACAGCAAGAAGTAAAAAGAGAAAAAACTTTATATTACCTAATAAAAAAATGGAGAAATAAATCTTAAATAGAGAAAAAACCTCACGGTAAGCCACGCCGGGATACTGGAAGTCTAATCAAGGCTTTCAAAGCGAACCTAATTTTTTAAGTACCTGAACGTAATTTGCGCCACGAAATATTTTAGAATTTTATAACAATATAAAATAATGATAATCGTAATAAACAAGTATGGACTTACTGAATTTAAATATTCATTGTAATATTATTTATTATCATAAAAATTTGAATATTCAATATTATCTCTATTCCATGTACACCCTTGCTAATAATAAAATCATAATAATAATACTTAACAACAAAATAATTTTTTTATTGCATACATTGCATGAAAAACGAAACTAATAAATCAACTAATGAAGAGTTTTATAATCTCAATGCAAATGTATAATTTCTTAATGATCTAACGCCCCGTCGTGTTTGAAGATTTGTAGTTGTATAATAGTGGTAGTAGTTGTATATCATTCCAGTTTTAGCTGTACTTATTTTTCAGAGTACAAAGATTCACCTCGACAAAAAATCGAGCGAAACGCCAAAAATAAATATCGATATGGCTTTCCCTATACGGGAAACGTCAGCCAATTAGGTTTCGCCTGTGGCAAATAATTCTTTGACAACGAGAAGAAAGCTATGTGCTTTTTAAGGATAGGTTTCAGACTGCCATCTTCAAAAAAAAAAACACTGTTATCGCTATCGAATAAATCGGAAGACTTCGTACTATGCAATTTCGTTTTAGCAAATTTTCCTGTGAACCGTATAGTTTCAAAGATATCCAAGATGCCAATAGTTATTGATCCACCCTGTATAGAAAACCTTCGCAATGTAATAACGCGTATGGAACGAATGGTCCTCAAATTACCATAACCGCTGAGTTAAAGGCGAAGACAAGAGCCCTGGGGGTTGTGCCCAGAATCATAACGGACAGATAAAGAGTGATGGAGGGAGGGAACGGTTTCAAGACAGGCCAATGTTGAAACACAGCTTGCAAAGAACGATCGCGTTTCATTTCGTATATTAGATGGTTTTTGTTGAAACGTCAAAATTTGCATGTGAACGCAATGAAAAATCAGTGTCTAAAATTGCTCATTTTTTTAGTTCCAACCCACATTTTACGATGCTAGCGTTTTGATCAAGGTATCACAGGTAAAGTTCAGCTTAATTTCTATAGAGGTATTCTTTGCAGCTCCACGTTTTGACAAGATTTTAGATTGATAGAAGATATATCGTAGATTTTCAATTACTTTCGAAATTTGCATCATTGGAAAGCAACGAAATCTTTTTTATGCGTTATTTTATTTTGCATATTTTGATTATTGAATCCTACACAATGATCCCAGGAAATGGCTGCGCCAATTTCAATGCTTAGGACCAACGAAAATGTTGGAAGTTGAAGAAACATTATCTTCGTTGTATTCCAATGATGGATGTTTCCACGTCATGATTTTCAGGGGCGATCAAAATTATAATTAGTGGTAAGTTGACACTCATCGAGGTCGAAGGGCCAAGGTACCAAGGGTACTTAGGTCCTCTAAATACAGTACGAGATAATTCGACAATTTTATGACGAGCAATTGGTAATACATAAATCAAATATAAGTTACATAATATTAAAAAAAAAACAGAAAAATGTAAAAAATATAAAACATTTAGAAAATAGAATATACCTTTCTAGTAACTACTATAACATTAGCTTTTCTTTTATCATTTCGCGTATTTTCGGTGAAGATTCCGTTTGTCATCAGTCTGTGCTTAGATGATTGAAAATCGTTCCACGAAATACTACTCTGTTTAAATAGAAGTTGTCAAGAGAAAACGCATTAAACAGATATGACACTGCTACTGAGAATGGTGGTCTGAAGTATTCTGCATGAAAGTGAGGAATACTTAGAAATTGAGATAAAGCACGTGTGTATCTTTCTCTATCGGGATGAAAGAGAGAGAGAGAGGGAGAGAGAGAGGAAAATAGACAGATTTTATTTGATTTGAGAGAAAAAGAGAGGAAGAGCGAGAGAGTATATTATGTGGGTTCCTGAAGGAATGATAGCTAGCGGTATGCTGCGTGTACGAGTACTTGCATATTTGCACGGGGGAAATACAGTGAAGGGGTACAAAGCCCTTACCTAGGTATTTGCGAGCTTTGATCGTCCCGGCACGTCTGGTGAATTGCATGTTTCCCTTCCGTCCCTCTGATCCTACCGCCAGCCCCTAGTCGTATTCCATCTCTTTGTCACTGCATAAATACTGCCTTTGGCTTTTAAACAATGTATATATCAACTTATCTTCATTTTCGGTAAATGTAATGTTATTCAAATATTTCTATTATCACACCTCCTGTTTATCATTATTGAATGGACCAAGAAGTTCGTCCAAATTATTCACGATTTTATGTCGTACATGTTTTATAGATATCTAATTTAATAATAAATTTATACGTAGAAATTTTGCACTTTTGATAATAATTTAAGTCAAGTTCTTATTATCAATAATTATTCAAAACCTCAATAGATATTGAGTTTTTAATTTATTCTGGATTAATTCGTCGTTAAAATAAATATTTTGCTACATTATAAATTAACTATGAAACGTAACAACGCGGTCTATTTTTGTGAACCTTAGCCCAATAAAATGCTTGATCTTAAGTCTTGGTGATACAATATATTCAGAATTTTCGGTGATTGAGGTCTATTCGGATTGCAAACATTAACATTTTCAAAAACGATTTTTCCATAAACAATCGTTTTAAACTCATATATTTTCAACTACTAAATTATTTCGTGAACAAATCTTAAAGAATTTATGTATTATTATTCTGTCAAAAACAATGATTCCTCAATTTCTTAAGAATTTTATATAATTTTTAATGGATCAGTTGCGCTATAAGCTATCAATCCATGCTGATAAATTTGAGATACCTGTAGCGACACATCAGTCACAGAAAGCTGAGAGTGGCCATGCGAATTCACTAATTTCCCAAGACAGATACGTCTGGTGGCACGAGAGCAAGTCCTGCGTCTCGGAGTGGATCCAATTAGTATTTAGAGACAGATAGGGGACGTGGATGGGCCGTGTAACGAAGCTGTCCCTCGAGCAACAGCACACGAACCATTTCTAGACTACTGGACACTGGACTGTATGATGCTATCTAGGATGTTCTAAGCCAATCGTGTAGAAACCACTGGTCTGATTACCGGTAACCCGTAGCCTTCTAAACTCTCAAACCAACTCGTTAAAATTGGCGCGGTTGTAAACTAGCATTAATGCAGTAAGAAAACCTGCTTGTGCTACAGAGAAAACCTCTTCATTGACATTTCGCGAAAATTGGATTTTATTATAGAATGTGATTAGCGCAAACTTAAATCGTATGAAATGTACCAAAAACAAAACAAAACGGTGTTCCTTCGTATAAATAAGGTCCATGAACGGCTTATTAAAAGCTTTCGTGATAAGGGGAGTCGCAGATAAGCGCTAGCTGATTAACGAAGTATCGACTTATTCATCGGAAAATTATTAATCAGAGGTGGAAGAACCAGAGAATAAAACACGAAAATGGTGTGTATAGGAAAAAACGATAAATAATCTTTCAAAAGAAAACTTCGAGAAAGAATATATAATCATCTTACAGAGGGTGGCCAAATTATTATACTCAAGCAAAATTTTCTGTATTTTTGTAATATTTTATTGTTCTTACATAGTTTTATTTTTATTGTTACACTTGTTTATTATTTTGAACATATTTCAAATATAATTAAACATTTACAACTTCAGTTTATTCCTTATCTATACTAAAAATAATAATAAAAAAATATTTTAATATTCAGTAACTACCTAATAGTTTATAAAGTAAGGTTCAGCTAGTACTTTTGAAATTATTACAAAAAAAATCAGTTGAGTATAATAATTTGGCCACCCTCTGTAGCTACCTTACTATTCGGTTAGATCGGGATAAAGAGCACGTATAAAAGAGCTTTGGGTGAAAACTGAAGGACGAGGTTTTCCAACTGAGAAAGAGCTTAATTGCGGTTCGATGCGTCAAATTCGTCGTAGAGTGCTCCTATAAATTTATGGCGTTTAAATTCTAGCTGAAAGAAAAGGAAGACATTCAAGGAGGGTGAGAAGAACGCTACCGTAAGCGGCCTCACGAGTGGACCCGGCTGAGTTCCACGTGTTCCTCGAGAGAACTGGTGGTTAAATCCCCATCCTGGGGAAACCATTTCTCTTTTCCGTGTGCCCAAACTCCGGGATCCCTTCTTCCCGTCTCTTGGTCTCTCATTCCCCATAGAAAACCGAAGAAATATAGTAGGTTAGAGCGTGCGCGGCGACCGCGATAGCCCACTCTTACAGACACGCTCAGGCCGCCATCAACTCTTAGTACCCGAGAGTACACGGGGCCGTTCATCTTCCCGATATCTCGCAAATCACTCTTGGCGTAAAAGTGAGTATATACGTATATATTCCGGTGCCCTTCTCACCCTTTCAGTCGACACATAGAGGTCGGGTAAACCTGGCGATCTCTCTTGATTGTGGTGAGCTTCGGGACGAGAGAACATCCAACCGCCAACTGTGATGTATGAGTAAATAAGGACCAACTTAAATCTCGCGGACGCGTAGGGACAGCTTCGTTTCTTGACCCTGAAACAATGCTGGTGCTAGGGGATGTTATTTAAACTCAAGAGGATTTTTTTTTAAACGTTAACCAACTGAGGAACGCCATTTTTTTAATTTCCTGGACCACTCCACTTTGGGTACGCAACAAGCAAAGTTTTTCAATGAGGTTGAAGTTTTATTAATTTCTTTTTTTTAAATTTTTTATTTTAATAATTTTTTAATTTTCCTTTTTTTACTGCAATCGTAATAAAAAATACCTCAATATTAGATAACCTAAAATTCAAATATGAAAAAAAAACTATTTCGTCAAATAATAGATACATGGAAATAAAAAAAATGAGAAAAGGAATTTTGTTAAACATGCGAACTTCAAGTCCATGTTTTTCAACCCATAAGCAGTGAAATCGAATTTTTATCATCTTAAGAATAAGTATATGCACAAGACTGAATGTGATGTGTGAATTATGAAAAATGCAAAAAAAGTCCGTAAAATTGACCAAACAAAGCCACACTTCGAGGATGGCTGGGTGACTGTACATTCAATTGGACTTCAATAGTGAAGTATCTAGATGATGTTTAAAGCAAAAGTAAAGTGAAGATAAGGAAAGAAACCATTTTTTTGCTATAAACGCGAATTTAAAAAATGACTTCTTCAGGATTTTGTAACAGTGCTCTCTATTTAATGACGCGATAAAATTACGAAAACGTCAAAAAATCGATAACAAGATTTACATATAGATAGGGTGCAGTTTTAGAAAATTCATAATTAAGGAAAAAATAACCACGAGTGGAGTAAGAAATCAGCTTAAAGGATTTCAGATTCAGGTCGCATTTTAATCAGTCAAGCTTATCGGTTTCTCACATTCGAAGACTAACAGGCGTATAACTGAAATGATGTATTAATAAGAGTTCGTCTGTGTATAACTTCTGTGAATTTTCATGTGGCTATTATTATCAGCGATTTCGAGAGCTTCGATGGTCTCTGGCTTGAAGGATATCAAGGAACATTAAGAGGAGTACAAAGTGGGGCTAAAAAAGTGGTTGTAAAAAATGGAGGTCGGCCTTAAGAACGTCCAAGTATATAAGAGTTAAAGCTCTAAAAACCCAAATTAGCTGCACTTTTCTGCTCACATCCTCTTGAAAAACGTAACATTTATATGAATATAATTTATTTATTCATATCTCTATCTTGGGAAAAAATGATATCAATATCAATGACTATACAGGGTGACCGGAAATTCGACCTATTCCTTCAAAGGGGTTATAGTAGAAGTCATTTGCAACAAAAAAGGTCTCATCAACTGGGGGTGGAAAATTGATGGTTATTGAGATATTGATGTTTTTGTGTGTTTCTGAAGAATTTCCTGACTTTCTGCCTAAAATAAAAAATTATGAAAAAAATACGCTATATAGACAACGATTTGATACCTTTCTGAGAGACCAAGAGTTAGCGATTATTTAAAAACAAATTTTGCGTCCAAATTTTACACAATCTGAAAATTAAAAAGCAAATTTTCGACCCTCAGTTGATGGGACATTTTTTGTTGCAAATGTCCTCTACTTTAACCCCTTTGAAGGAATAGGTCGAATTTCCGGTCACCCTGCATATATAGTCTATAAAAGAAATTGAAAAATAAGATCGTTGCATTCGAACGATGCAACCTTCAAACCCATTGCATATGATTGTCGTGTATGAGAACAGAGTGAAAACTCTTCGACAGGCGATCTTCGAGGAATGTTTTTCAGCCTAGAAGCTCTCGAAAGATATAAGCTCGTGAATAGATCACCAAGTATTAGCCTCCTGGCATCGTGTCGATGACCCCTGCAAAGCATCTTCATTTCGCCAGTTTCTATTCTACCATTTAATCTCTTCTTCGAAATCTTTCTGTGAGCTAGTTGCTAGGCTGTCTTCTCGTACTTTTCTCTATCCGTCCTTTTTCAAGCTTTCATCTTGTCCGGAGAACGGAAGCCACAATGGTCCATCTCTCGTCCCTCCGTCCATCCTCTCTCTATTTCTCACTCGAACTTCTCCCTTCGTGGTCGAGTATTTTACATCCAAGTGGCAAACTTTCTTAGACCTCGTATTGCACGCTTTATCCGAAAGGTTGTAGGCACCCTTATTCCCATGCCCCTTTTTATCCGTCTCTTATCCAGTTCCTAACCCTTCTCGCCGTTACCAACTCAGCTTTATACCCGAGCGACTGCTTTCACTTTGAGCACGAACGTCAGCGATTGAAACTAGAGAACCGCGAAAGAATATTCCGCCCGTCATTTCTCTGGGCGCATATTTTCCTTCTTTAAGGTCTCGTTCGTTTCGCGTTGGATGACGTTGAAGATTGCATCGTTGAAATTCAACAAAAATAAGTAAATTTCAATAACTCAATTTTATTTGTCATTTCGTGCTGTGAAAATCGCCGAAATGTTTTTAATCATTCTCATAGAATTTTTTAAAATTATATATCAAAAAATTGTTCAAAACGATTTTTCAAATAAAGACATGATACATAGAAAAATAAGAATTAAAGACGAATCCGACGATCTATGAAATCATGATCTTGAAATGATTTTTCACCAACATATTGTGGTGAAAAATCTCTCTAAAGATAACAAAGATATTTGAGGTCACCTTGAGTGGTCCACCTTGCATATGATATATAATCGCAGAGACATGTATGAAGATCACAATTAAGTGACTTAGCAATGTATTTCAAATGCCAAGATCACTATGATTCGTATACGCTTACGAACGTTCCAATTGAATGAAAAAATCAGTAGGTCTGAAATATACCTACAAATTAGCGAGGACAAAGAACCGAGACAGAATCATGCAGCACATCGATTGGTTATTAAGCTTCAGAAGGCACACGTGGGAGGACATAACGATGGTGGCTCACTCCCGTTTATTCGAACGGACACTAATAACGAATCGCACGGAATTGCTGGGGAGCTCTGGTTCGTTGCCGGTGCGTAACAAATGGAATTACAGTTGCTTGTTTTCTCTCGCTGTTTTGTGTTTTTTGTCTCCCTCTGCCTCCATGGTAGAGTTTTTTTTTCCGTTAACCAAGCTCAAACGGTGAAGTACCCCTGACTGAATTTGATAGAGAAACGAGGCTGGGCCATCCACCCGTTGTTCCGGGCAATACACAGATAAAACAAGAGAAAACGAGGGACAGAAGCAGAGAAAGAAAAATGCTCCTGCCTACATCCGCACTATACTCGCCGTTTACCAGTGTATACGATCCTCGGCTCTTTGATTCTCGTAGGCATTGTCCATTTTATAAACAAAATTATTTCGCCAAATAATCGATCCAAAAATGAAACGTTTTCAAAAGTTGGAGAAGATATTTTAAAAAATCTGAAGTTAATTAAATGATCTGTTATCCAAGTGGTTAGAGGCTTGCCAATGGATCGGGAGTGACCGAGTTCAAACCCCGGTAGCAGCTGACATTTTTCGATGAAACTCGTTCCGTGGCCGAGACGTAAATTTGGGACCGCCTTTCTGGCATAGGTTTTCCACAGTTTCCCTATGCCCGTACCAGAAATGGTATGGTGAATTCGATACAGAGAGGGAAAGCGGCAGCGGTCGCAAGAGGTGTGTGAAGAATAGGGAATTGACGAAAAAGTCCGTAAAAACCCACAAGGATGTACGTTGGAAAACTGGAGGAGAGTTTAAAGAAAAACATAACGTTAATTTGATATAAGCTTAAAGTTTGTATTCTTGTAATGCAACGAAATTTCTTAGGAACATCTCGTGTTCAAATTCCGGCCAGGATATAAATGGATTTCCAAAAAGAGGAATCCACATCGGAATCAAGACAGTTTCGAAAAAATTGTTAATTTATTCCCTAAAGAATATATATTTAAAATTATATTTAAAATTTATATTTAAAAAAAGATTGTTCCAAACTGAAATCATTTTGTTGGAGTATCAAATTCTCAGGTTTATATAGGCCATGTTAATTTGTCAGTTTTATAAAATCGATCAGCAGCCAAATTTGATTATTGCTACTCAAAGAACCCGCCAGAGTTCTATGAGGGAAATAAAGGTGAAAAATAATTGAACACGAGAGAACGAAAGAACGTGACTGCGAAAAATAAAGGCAAGACCGAGGGTTCCATGGATTTGCGTGGGTCGTGTTTCTGGTCATCACAATAAGCATGCATAGAACGAAGGACCGTCTAGAATGTCCAGATCGTTTGACATTGGTCGTTTGGTCTTTGTCATTCGACGATCTCTCTGGATTGCGAGTACCAAGGGGTCAGGTGGGTGAATAACCTGGGTGAACCAACAATTGCTCGTTGTTTTACTACATTCGCTTCGAATGTGTATTCTCCTCCGGAAACGGACCGAGCGCACAGAAAATAAAGCACAAATAAAGGCAACGTGGAAAATGGAAATTTTGCTGAAAAAGCGGTTCGAAATGGTGCACACCAGCTATCAATAGTTTACTTTGTAAATTCGTGTACGGGTAGATGTGAAGACGCGACGGCTTTGACCCCAAGCGAACAGTTGTCAAACCTGCAATCTCTTCGGTTATTCGATGCAAATTCTATACAATAGCGAAAAACCTCTCGTCAGTCGCGAGGCCTAGATATATAGATTGCAACAGACGAAAGCTCTGAATATTTAGATTACCAATAGAGCAACGTATATTTGTGTACGTAAATGTACAGGTGTATGTAAAGTAGCATACAGGATTAAAGTTCCTCAAAGTGTTCGTAAAAAAGTTGCTTTAAACGATTTCTTCAGTTTCACAAGTCCATACTTTGTGTGCATTTTTTCATTATTCCTGCTGGATGCAGAAGTGCTTGATGACCAGATATCTCAATCTATATTTAAGGGATTACATCTGGTGGGAATTAACAAAATCAATTTGTCAATTCCATTTTTTATCAAAATCTTGTATCGGAGTTTTGTTGAAAACCGTGAAATAAAAATCCTAACAAACATTCACTCGATTACCGTAGCTTGAAGCTATCAGAGGAAATTTGATGAACTAAAAAAAATCGTTTTTGTTGCATGAGAACCATGCGAACTTCAACATTTGATTTAAAACAAACAGCTAGACGAAAAAATTGAAGAAATATTAATGAAAAAATGCAGTATAGTAGGCAAGTTTTTCGAAATACTCGAGAACTATGAAATTGAAGTTTGCAGCAGAGGGCAACGTTGGGAACTTCAAAACTCAGAAGAAAAACTAAAGGAGAATACTAAATAAGACAATACTGCTAGAAAAATTACTAAAAATGAATAAGTAATAAAATGAGCCAATAAATCGCATTACAATGTTAGAAATATCAACTCACATTTCTTTTTGGTTGACCTAAACTGTAAAACTCTCGAGGCGAGTTTTTCCGGATTTTTCTCTAAAAATCTACAATCGAAATATGCAAAATGTAATTTTCAAAACTTATAGAAATGAGAAATAAAAATCTTTGCATTTCGTCAATGCAAACTTCGAGTCTATATTTGTGGATATATTGACGGATAAAGAGGGAAACGGACAAGAAGAGTTCCACGCAGAAACTGCGCTGCAAAAGCAGGGGTCTTTCGGTACCGGATGCGTACGGGCTCGAAGCCGCAGAAACTATTTTCCGATAACGACCGACACTTGGCTGGCGGGGGGTACATTTGTTCCGGGCTCGTGCCCTGATTGTGCGCAGCAACCTCCAATGCCCTTTTCCGCGACCCGTCCTCCCTTAACCTGGCAACCAGAAACCCCCTTTCGTTTTCTTTTTTTTCCCCTCTCCCGATCTCCTCTTGCCTTCCTAACCCCCCGCTCATCTCTGCCGAGCCACAGGATGCATATTTTACACCGCTGACAGATTTATTGCTGACACGGTTACCCGGCTGTACCAGCTTCTTCCGTTACATTATTTCTATTTCTTCTCGTCTATCTATCCGACCCTTTTAGATACGACGCATGGATGCGCCCTAGTACGAATGGACCGTTACCGAAACTATATTTTAGTGGATTCATCCTGACCACTCGAAAGTTCCTTGATCGAAAACGCTTCCACTCAAAAACGTTCAAATTTCTTGTAATCCTGGTAAACCATGTCCGAAAGATAAATCATTCGGAAAAGCTGAGAGAATTGTGGAAGCTCGGTTTATTTGAGTAAATACAACGCTTCAATGAACGTCGGTGGATAACTGCGGAAATTTCTTAACCCAGTTTAATCAGACTTGAAGTTTCGGCTCATTTTGAAATGATTTTTTAAGAGGTTACATGTAGTCAGAATTGTCACAAAAATCGATTTTTCGTTTTCGACGGATTCGCAAAGTATCACATTTCAAAAATATTCTTTGAAAATTTTCTGTCTATTATTAATATTTTTATGAAAAATATACCCTTTACTATGAAAAAAAACAGTTCGAAACCTGCAATCATTTTCCGAAAAAAAAATCACACAAACACGCCTTTTTTC
This sequence comes from Ophioninae sp. B BG-2022a, assembly GCA_030522765.1. Lineage (NCBI taxonomy): Eukaryota > Metazoa > Arthropoda > Insecta > Hymenoptera > Ichneumonidae > Ophioninae sp. B BG-2022a. The sequence goes on along the minus strand of JAPYZJ010001137.1, from coordinate 5,542 downwards.
GGCCACTAACTAGATGTAACCCCTTAAATTCAAAATCCTAATTCTCTCTCACAATTTTAATTTTTTTCACTTTTTATGAGTGATAAAATGATAAATGAAACAACGAATTTTCCTTTCTACAATGTGAGTGAGTCTATGGGAACGCGAGAAAATCGCAGTGCAGAATTTATTTAGTAGAGTCAAATAATTACGGTAAATGCTCGACGCAATTACCGTGAACAAAAATTGCATTCCTCGACGAGTTTATACACGCAAGGAGAGGATGCAATTAGCGACAACTATTTAACTCCTGGCGCTGTTGTTGGTCCATGCTCCGCATGCACACGGTGACATAGTAGATTACCGGAGAGTACGGAATATGATGAGTCTCGATGTTGGTGGTTGCGGTTAACGCTTTAGCCACCACATCGCGTTTTCGGGGAGTCTCTTGCGAAATCGATTAATGCGTGTGACGCCAAAATGATGGTGCACCTCGTATCGGTCAAACGGTACTTTCGTCGCAATAATACTTTTTTTTAATCCTGAAAGGCAGTGGAAGAGGGGGATTAACAAACTTTCCTCTCCCTTCTCGTATTTGTCTCAGTCCTATTGAGGCATCGATATATTATTAATTTAGTTTTGTTTTCTGTTTGTCCAAAAAATTTTCTCAAGTGAGTATGGAACAGCGTTTAATGCATTACATGGAAACTACAATTGACTTTTCACCGCGAGCAATAAATATATGTTTTATAATTTTTACTTTCAAATTCTAATTTATATTTTCACTATAATTTCAAACTCATCAATTTCCATTATAATTTAAAAATATTAAACTAGATTGGGTCTTTGTAATAAAAATATGCTTAATATTTTGAAATATGAGAACCCAAGCAAACTCAAACACAGAATTATTAATTTGGAATCGGTAATAATACTGATTACAAAAATTAATTTCATATACAAAAAGATTCTCATGAATAAAGATAGTATTCGAAGTTTTTTTTTTATAGGAAAGAACAAACCTTTTAAAATGTCAAAGGCGGGAGATGTATTGGCAGGAAGCGTGACAAATATGTTCTGCGTCATAATCCAGCCCTTCATCAATTGCTCCGATATATAAAGCTTTTAACAAGGGGCATCGTATATGCTTAATGCCACCCACCCACAGCTTGAATGTATAAAGTACCTTTATAAAATCACCGTCATACACAGGTAAAGAAAATGAAGATTCATTGTATGCATCGAAGCCCTATACGCAGCGAGAAGAAAAACAGAGTGCATGAAAAATTACAATGGACATTCTTTTCAATGAAAAGCGATTTTGTAATAACACATTGAAGATTGGAACAAGGTTTAAACAGTCTTCGATGGAATGTGAAAAGCTCCTTTGCGAGAATGTTATCAGCTTCGAACAAAGAGGAGAACTTCGTGTTTATTAATATTTAACTTGTTCAAACTTTGGTAGTTTTTTTGTTCGGTTTCGAATGATTTATCAAAAAAGGCTGGACATATAAAAAATCGATGAGATTGTGATGACAGCTTAGGATTGGACACGATATCAAAAATATCTGAGAATCTTGAAATTTTCTGGAGCAAGTAACTTCTTGTTTGTTGTTATTGTATATTAGTTTATGAAACAAGCAACTTGTTTTTTGTTGTAACTTGAGCGAGCAATCTTTTTTTGTGTAACAGGAAATATATCTACTACGTACCCTCATAAGTCGGTGAACTACTGAGTTTTCGAGTGATACGATTTGAAAAATTAAAGTCCGTCTGATTTGTTCGGGCGAAAGGAATTATAAAAGTAGAATTGTGTGCTTTTAGCAGGGCAGAGGACAATACGGTTGATTCTAATTCGCAGAAGTCGATCATTAAGCGCATATAAAAAAGAATGAGGAACACATACGGGAGATCTTACGAAAGGATAAGTTTCTGACGGTGAGTGAAACACTTAACAGTTCGCTGAAGGAATCTTACCCGGATACTCGGTTGAACGGGGAAATCGTACTTTTCAAGACGGTAGAGAAACGAGTGCTCTCGACTGTTGGTCCAAGTTCGAGAATCTCACAGAGTGCCGTAGTTCGATAATCGAATACGAGTTTTTCCAAGTCCCCAAAGTCACGACACTAGGACTGCTCCTCTACTGATATCGAGGGAAGAGGTTAAAGCTACACACAATCTTTTCCTCTCTTTCCCGCCCTTAAGATTTGCCCTACGCCCTACGTTCATCTCTATCCGATACCTACGTGCCATCAGACATGTATCACTATGGCGACAAGCAAGTTACTGCTGCAAGTAGTGAAGATCTCCCCGAGGATGATCCGAAATTACTTTCGACCGAAATAGGAGTGGAACTTCGTCTCGAGTTAATGCTCGAGTGGAGTCAGCAACCATTGGGAACGTCGCTTGGGTCAATGAGTGATCGTGGAACGTGATAAAGAAGAAAAAAAAGGACCTCCGCGAAAAGTATTCGGTCTCGAGAAAAATCGATTTTGTTACATTTGATTCAAACGAATTTCATAGATACACTTGGCTTCGATAATAAAAGTGATCTAGTAATCGATACCTTGTCATTTTTCATGATTGACTGCGTGATTGACAGAATGTTTTAGATTGTAGTTCAAATAAAGATGATTTTTTATTTACACGTATTAATTGTCATAAAATGGATTTAAAAATGTCGTGTCCAAAAAATATTGATAATAGAAGATTGTATGAATGAAAATTTTATTATAAATAATCATGAAATTATAGGTTGCAACGTCGGAACGCAACGAAATTTATACTTTTCCAAATTCTGGGCTTTGATTTGACAAAATCGTTATGAAAACTTTTCGAAAATGCATAATGTGACGTCCTGAGGGGACGTCGGCAAATATGTGTTGGTATTCCTCTTTTGAGCCTGCGCCTAGCGCAATAACTGGGGACGAGGGTAAAAAGGGGTAGAGCCGTGAGTGGGATGGAATTGAGGAATTGATACGAGACAGACTTGAACAAACTTAACTAAGGTTTATTACAAGCTATCGATTGAATTTGTTGTTTTGCGGATTACAATAAAGAAATTAATAAAAAGGCTTGGAGCGCATTAATCGGAATAACAGAAAATTAGTTGTCGCTTACATTTTTCGGTTGAGTGTATCGCCAGTACGTGAGCGCTCGATATGGATCGGATGACGCTCGCAAGAGTTCGGTTGTCGCTTAGATAAACGAGAGCCTTCGCTGGTGCCCTGACGCGCTCGCTGGTAGCAGAGTCGTATATACACGCACGAGATTTTGAGAGAGTTTACATGTGTAGATACGCGTTGAAATTCGGATAGTTCGTACAATAATCGCGTTGACTTCGTGTATGAATCGATAAAGAAATTGAATTAATAAGAGACTAAGAATTTGGATATGATGAATAGAGTCGGGAGACTTAGATCTGATTGTTACGGTTGCTGACGGGAGACTAATTTGCGGAAGGAAGTCTTTTACAAAGAGCAAATTAGGAGGGGATTGATTATGGGAGAAAGAACCATGAAGAGATGGAAATTTGATGATGCAATTCTTTAGGGATTGTCGATAAGAATTGGTTAATGTGATTGGTCGCAAAGAGGTACGATTCTACGTACATAGCTTTAGTTCGGAGAATCGGCTTTGGTAATTCCTTATATGGAACAGATTGCATCAGAGAGTGGAGGAACCTTTGTGTTGACGTTTCGTGACGAAGCGCGTATCGTCGCAAGTTCGATATTCGAGATGTAAACATATGCGAATTTGACTCGGATTTTATAACCATGATGATTCTTCATATCGAATATTATATACGGGGTTACGAAGAAAGAGACCGAATGTATTTATGATTTCGCGGACGCTGAGGAGTTTATGTTACGTATAAATGATGGTGGGTCGAAGATTGTTGATGAGAGGCTCCATGTGTCGTCCAAGATAGAATGCAGAATTTTTGGTAGAATTATCGGTGGTTTGCCGTAGCATGTGACAATAATTATCACCATAACTATTTTTAATCATTTATGAAAAAAATATTTCATAAATTGTTAAAAAAAGGGATCTAAAAATATAAGAACAGAAATTTTGTAACAATGAAGCACACTTAAAGCTCATAAAGAATTGCATATTAATGTGGAAATGTTAATGATTTTAAACCGCTTTTAGAAATGACCTATTCATCAATAAATCCTTATCAATCACCGGTTCTCTTTTTGTAGAGGCATTCCGAGCGACTATTAATTTATATCGCATCTATATCCAATAATTTCAAATGCATATAAAGTGATCGGAAAACATGAGTCGATACATGCCGTGACATCGTTAGCAAGCGCATAGCTGTACCGGATTTTGCATGGATTTGAAATTGTCGACATCGTTCTAAATCCTCATATAAATACCGACGTGAACAAACACGTATGGACCTGAAGTCGTAGAACGGTTTATCAATCAAGTTGAACGAATGTTTGCACCTCTCAAATGAACAGCTTTTTGAGTGCCAGCGATATCGTTCGTATGCTAAATTCGTCTGTGCGTATGTGCTGCTTGTCCAGGATGCAAATACTGCTGCAAAAACATAAATTTTATTGCTAGTTCGATTGTATTACAAAAAATCAATGAACATCCACCATGAACAAATACCAGTTGGAGAAACAAATCCACTGGTGCCTTTTCAATTTATTTGAATAACATTTGTTACAGGAAACATTTGGAAACAATGCAACCACTTTGAGCAACACCTGACAGAAACGAAATATTTTTTAAATTTTCTTTTTGATCAATCATTGATTGATTTTAACTTTTATACTTCAAGGGTCTACAAAGTATCAATCAGATGAGCCTTGAAAAGGTTTATCAAAAAGTATTAATCCTGATCGACTCTGAGTCTGGAAATGGTTTATCGGGATCTATCATTGATCCTAGAAAGGGTCTATGTGGATCCATTTGTGAACCCCGAATCAGGACATATGCAGGGTGTCCCGCGTAAGAATGTCTTCCGTGAAAAGGGGAGTTGGGCGTGAAATTCTGAATCGATTGATATAAATATGTACGGTCTCCGGATCAACGCCTGAATTGTTATTAATTTGGAAAGGCAGCCAATCAGGTCCCCCCTTCAGCGGGCTGAGCCTCGAAATAACTATTATATTTAGACGTTTAGTGTCATATCGCAGGTCCATGTCGATGTATTTTTATACCTCGAAGACAAACCCACCATTTAATTCGTCTTGAACTCTCCATTTCTAGGGAAAAACGTCGAAAAAATATTCTAGAAAAGATTTTCCCATTCACCCAGTCTAATTATGCACTTTCGGAAAAATTTCGGGCATATTCGTAATCAGCAAAAAATTTCCGATTAAATAGACCCTTTTAAGAGTTAAAAAATGGAAAAAAATATTTATCGACTTCCCTGGCCATTTTTCCAGAATCTCAGAAATCACGATATTTCAAAAGATGGTAGAGTAGGCTTCTTTTATGTAATGGAGATTTATTTGGTGTGTTTGGAAAAGGTTTTTGCCTGACTTAAATAATGGCGTTGGAATCATATCGATATCTCTTATAGTTTTCCCGGAAAGTT